>APFE030179476.1:0-13959 GCA_000404065.3 Pinus taeda
TACTGGTGGTTTCTCCCACCCTTGTTAACGGTTTACATCATTGACCGGTAATCAAGTGGTTTCTACCATGTTCGACATCGACTCATTCATTCACATGGCTAGAATCGTACCAATTCGGGAACAGAAATGAAGACCCTGGATCTAGTTTCCACCATCCAGGCTGCGAGGAGTTTTATATTCATTATGTTGTAGACCAATCATAAACAGATGGCTGCGTCCATGCTGTATCTACGAGAGTCTATGATTATGATGTATTCTTGTACCAGAATAGTTAGTCCAATAGTTAAAGTTTTGATCTGAGTATGGGAATGCCTACCTCAGTATGATATGATATTTTACATGTATTTTGTGTTGAAAATTGCAGGTTCCAACCGGGTTATCCACAAGATGATCCTCGAAATGATAAAGCACTTCACCCTTCTTATATGACTTAACACCCTTATCTATTACAGGCTTCGTACTTTAGGGGGCAATCTGTTACACTGAATTTGTCACCATGACTATCTACAGTTAATATGGCTCATCAATAGCCACATTATCCTCCTTGTCAAGCCCCATACCTCTGCTCTCCATGTCAAACTTCAAAAAGAGAGAAAGTCACTGAAAACATGTTTATCTCTGGGTACGCAGGTTCTCTCTACCTTGCCTGCGTGTACGCACTCCATGTACATTAGACCTGCGTAGTAATACGCTCTGTATACTAAGGCTAGGGTGCGTACCCCTGTAAAGGTCAAAAGGCGCAAGTTTCATCTTTAAAAAGTTACTTGTGGTCACTTCTAGAGCCTTCTAGAAGAGTTCTTGACGTGTATTGAGCGCCTCCAGATGGTTCATGCCCCCCTATGATAGAGGAGCTTATCCCATCAAGAGAGGAGCTACCCCATCCAAAAGAGGGAGTATCCCATTGATGTTGGAACTGAATAACCTCCTCTAGAATACTATAAATACAGGCATTGGGCCAAAGGAGGGAGGTTGAAAGCTGAACATTCTATAGGGTAAATGCTGCTGGAATTAGGACTTCCATTTGTTGACTTGTGAGGAGAGATCACTATCCTTCCTTGTTGCCATAGTGGGAGTGGGTGAGCTTGTCAAAGTAGAGGAAATCTCTTGCTGGACCCTGGGAGGAGCTTGCACAACACCAAGGCTCAGGTTGTAATGGTTCCTTTGATTATTTAATACAAATAAGTCCATTCTTCTCAATGATTTGTTAATGAATTATTTCATGTATTCCTTGGTCAATATGATAGATATGCTTTATTTTATGATGAATATTCAGATGCTATGTAATCGTTTGCTTTGTTAGTGTATGCAGGTCTGAAAGTGAAGGAGGAGCTCATCTGGATCAGCAAGGCTGGACTGCTACAACAAGCGTAGGACCTAAGGTAAGATCGAAAACATTTGAATTCTCGTAGAATGATGTGTATCTAGAGAAGGATAGCTCTTGTTTGGTTTGTTTGTCATTAGAGAGTCTTAGACTCCTAGGAAGGTTAGATTTGTCCGCAAGTATAACTCATTCCGTGTGACATGCCTTCTTTTAGTTAAAGGTTAGCTAGGCAAAAAATACCACTATCAGGTTGTGCAGGTGTCTCGGCCTCATCTCCTCCCTCTAGGACCATGACTTGAGGAAGAGACCCTTCAGAAATCCCAAAAACACAGGTTTCTGGTTCTCGCATGAGCTATGGAGTTCGCTGTTTGGTGCAGTTATTTGTTCACCCGCACTGGTTTTTCTGTCGTTTTCCTTTAAAAACCGCCTTCAGCACATTCTTCATGCATTGCTTCCTCACTGTTCGATCCCCAACAAACCTTCACAATCACCATCTGATTCATTATTTTCTCTAACTGTTGCCTCACGTGAAGTCTTCCACTTACTTTATGCACTTTTAAGTCCCCACCATCAATCTGCCTCGCCTGATTCGACGATTATCGTGTCACCTCAACACTTCATGCGCTTTAAATCCCCCACCATCGATCTGCCTCACTTGATCCGACAGCTATCGCTTCACTCGATTGCCAACTAGCTTGGCTGATCTCCACCATTGATCAGCCTCCCCTAATCCAACGGTTATCATGCAATTTTGCGCGGATTAGTGCACGGCCGTTATCCGCCCAAGTGCACGTGAGAAAATTTGTTTTCTCGTGCTACGTGTCGTGCAGTTAGGCTAATTGTGTGAAATTTTAAAATACAGCTTATAGCCTTGAGGGCGCACGAGAAACTACTTACTGCCTTAGAAACTCACTCCATCATTTCCGCATGTTTCTGTTTCAGGCGATACGATCTTTGCCGTCCATCTCTTGACTTCATCTGCGTGATAAGATCTTAGCCATTCATTGTTGTGTTAACCTCATTCGTCTATCTCTTAACTTAATCTCCACAATTAGATCTCGGCCATTCATCTCCTGTTAACCTCTTTCGTCCATCCACTCACTTAATCCCTCGCGATATGATCTCCGTCGTTCATCTGCTTTGTTACCTTGTTCATCCATCCATTCACTTAATCCCTCACGATGTGATCTCCATCGTTCATCCTGTTCATTAACCCCTTTCATCCATTTATTCGCTTAAGTCCCGCAATAAGATCTCCACTGTCCATCTTCTATTCGTTGATCGATTCAATGGTCCCTATGCGCTACTACATCCTTACATCCTCCTTTCATTGATTTCGACATCTGATTGCTCTTCTGCTTGAAAACTGATTTAGCTTAGTTTCCTTTACTTACACCTTAGTCTGGTTTTGATGCTCTTTACCTATGCCACTTAGATAACAACACTAGATTAGTGTTAATTTATCAATTTTGCTTAGCATAGCTGTTTGGATGGTTAGTTAGGTTATGGTATGGTTTAGCATTTCATGCTATTTTCTTCAATACTATAGTAGAAGTAGATCTTCCTTAGGATAGATTTGCTCTTCTCCCATCAAAGAGTTAAGCTTCTTTTGACCCTATAGAAGTCTGGCTTGGAACCCCTGGGGTCTCTTGCCAGATGAGGAGTGACAACAGGCAATACCTTCACTTTTACTTATGCATATAGCACTGTCACCTCCAAGTTTGTACGAACCCTGGGTTGATAAGTAAAGCTGGTAACCCTGGGAGTTGCAGCATTCTTGTTGCAATACCTAGGCTCATCAACCTCAACAAAATGGAGTTGCAGAAATAATGAACAAGACATTAACGGAAAAGGCAAGAAGCATGCTCAGTGGCATTGGACTAGGCCATGAATTCTAGGTAGAGGCAATGGATACTACATGTTACATGTTTAACAAATCACCTTAATCGACGTTGGAGGATAAGACTCCACATGAGGTATGGACTGGTAAGAAACCCTCTCTCTCACATCTTAAGGTATTTGGTTGCAATGCATATGTACATGTTCCAAAGGAGAAAAGAACCAAGTTGGATAGTAAATCTAAAAGGTGCATCTTTATTGGGTATATGGATGGTTTAAAAGGTTACAACCTGGGACCCAGAAACAAGGAAGGTTGTGTAAAGTCAAGATGTGGTGTTTAGAGAAGTGAAAAATGTTATTAAACATGGAGTCATACCAAAGGAAAAGGAACTAAAGAAGATATAGTTTGAACTGAAGGAGGAACAATCAAACTCTATAAAAGAACGTGAATCATAAGAGGAAGAGTCACACACTCTAGTTTTGAGGAGATTAGTTTGAGAGAGAAGGCATCCAAAAAGGTATATTCAATCTACTTTCTATTCAAATTTTACTTTCTCTATTACTTATGATGATCCCATAACTGTTAGGGAGGTAGTGGATTTAGAGGATGGAAAACTCTAGAAAAAGGCCATGGTTGAAGAAATGGAAGCCTTGGACAAAAATAAGGCTTGAGATCTGGTGAAGTTGTTGGATGGAAGGAAACCTATTGGTAGCAAATGGGTGTTTAAGAAGAAGATGAATGCAAAAGGAAAGGTGGAGAAATACAAAGCTTGGTTGGTAGCAAAAGGTTATTCCCAGGTATCAAGAATTGATTTTGGTGATATTTTTTCTCTTGCTGCGAAGTTAGCTTCTATTAGATTACTTTCATTTGTTGTTGCTTCTTTTGATTTTTAGGTAGAACTATTGGATGTGAAGACAACATTTCTTCACAGGGATATGGAAGAATGTATCTATATGAAGCAGCCAAAAGGATTTGGGATGAAGAGTAATAAAGAGTTGGTATGCAAGTTAAAAAACTATTTGTATGGGTTAAAGCAATCACCAAGGATGTGGTATCGAAAATTTGATACATATATACGGGGACTCAACTTCATAAGGAGCAAAGTGGATCACTATGTGTGTTTTAAATTAATTGGTGATTATGTTATTTCTTTGGTCTTGTGGATGATATGTTTCTGATTGGAAATGACATAAATTATCCAATATTTGAAGACTTAATTGTCCTCTGAATTCGACATGAAGGATCTTGGAGCTACAAACTATACTTTGTCATGAAATTAAACGAGATCGGGCAAAGAGGAAACTCAGGTTAAACCAGAGGAAGTATGTCAAGACAATATTATAGAGGTTTAATATGCAGGATAATAAATTGATGAAGGTTCCTATTCATGTAGGTGCAAAGTTATTTGTTGAACAATGTCCCAAGACACAAGAAGAGGAAAAGGACATGTCCCGTGTTCCATATGCGAGTGAAGTTGGTAGCCTAATGTAGGTAATGGTTTGTACCAGACCAGATATTGCACATGTAGTGGGAGTATTGAGCAAGTTTATGTCAAAACAAGGGAAGGAGCATTGGACAATAATGAAGCGAGTTTTGAGGTATTTGCGTGGCACTATTGATTATGGTTTTTGCTACCAAGGAAGACAAGGATTGGACAAAGTGTTGGACATACATGGCTTTGTTGATGCAAACTAGATCAAAGATCTATATTAGGGAAGATCTACAAGTGGGTATGTGTTTAACCTATTTGGAGGAGTAGTTATTATATTAGTAACAGACAATTTGTAATGGAACTTTTAACTACAGAGGTTGAATACATGAGAACCACTCATGCAAGTAAGGAATCAATTTGGTTGCAGAGATTGTGTTCAAGTATGGTGTTGGTGCAATGAGCTATCAGGATAGACTACGATAGCCAAAGTGCAATTTTCTTGGCAAAGAACCTTGTTTATCATTTGATGACAAAACATATTGATGTTCAATATCACTTTGTGAGGGATGTCGTTGAAAAGAAAAAGGTGGTGTTGGTAAAAGTGGACACTTTTAAGAATGTTGTAGATGCATTGAAAAAGTCGGTGAGCACTGGGAAGTTTTCTTGGTGTAGAGAAACAATGGGTGTTGTAGCTTGGGACAAATGACTATTCACTCTTGCAGCCCCCTGTGTGGAAAGAAAACAAGTGGGAGAATGGTGCATATGTGTTATATTCTTTCTAGGACTAACTGCACATGTTTTTACATTGCGCCAATCACAATGAAAGGGTTGCAGGGGGGACGAAAAACCCCTTGCACATGGTTTGAGGCATCAACCCGATTTTTTTTTGTGGACCCAAGGATGGTGGGCGAACCTACCCATGGTTTTGTGCATGTTTTTTTTCACATGGTTTTTTGGGCATGATGGTTCTTCCCATGGTATTTTATAGATCTGGTCAAGGGAAATACAATTATGTTATAATCCAAGGTTAACAAATTGGGGTTTATGAATGCTTCAACATGTATATAATGTATTGTAACATTGAAGAAATATAATGAAAAAAAATCAATCTAGTTTTCTCAGTTTGGGTTCTAGGAGGAAATCTTTGTGTATATTTTATGTTCTCCCAGTATATATATATATATTTTTCTGTTTTAAGAATCTGTTTGCAGGTAACTTCTGTACAAGGTTAAAACCCACACTCCAACCTTAAATCTATGTTAAATATTAGTTAAAGGTGAATGATAATGGAATCCAAGAGTCCCAACTTAAATTCATGTTAATAATTGAGGTGACAAACAAATCATACCCTATATGATGAACTATAATATACTATTATCTTATCAGTGTAAATTGTTGCCTAAATAAGAGGAGGGAACTAGTTTTTATATTTATATAATAAGTGTTTCAAGGTTAAATGAATATAATAATATCCATACATAATGGATTCATGGTGATACTTAAAGATCCAACTTTCTAGATTTTTTTCACTTTTAAGATCTCATATTTGCATCTCGCATTATTTTTTTTCCATGTAGCATGTCGTTCATCAAATATCGATCCTAGGGTTGATTTGTCTCTCAACGTTAAGGGTAATAATGAAAAGGAATGGATATTTTTATAATCCATGGAAATTGAAGGGATGTGTATGTGTGTGTGTGTGTGTGTTGGAGAGGGTGTCGGGGTTGGGGTTGGGGTTGGGTGGGAGGGGAGGAATGCACAACTGAATCGGCATATTGGATCTCTATCTATATCTATGTATATTTGTGTGTGTTGGGGGAGGTGTGGGAGGAAATTGTACAATGGATCAAGGCTTAGATCATCACTATTTTGGATTAGGTTCTTTAATATTTCTACAATAGGAAAAATCTACTAGATATGCATATGAGTTGCATAATATAAGTTGAGTAATCTTATCAAACTATAATACCAAGATTTTAGTCGATATTTTAGTAGAGAAAGAGAAAATAATTGGTGACTATATTTGTTATATTCTAGTTAGAATGTAACATACTCACTAGCATCATGAAGATAATTTGAACAATGTGTCACTGATAAGTAGAATATAAGTATTCAAAAAGGTAAATGAAAATATGTCATATTGCTAATGAAACGATCGTTATAATGCAACGAAAAGCTACAATTATGAAAAATAGGGAAGTCATATAATTGCTTAAAAACCAAATCAATTTCTCTCTCTCTTCAAATATATTTTGCTTGATTTAGACTAGAATAATACATAGGCTAATTGAAGTGTTCCATTTAAATCTTAACGATGGACATCTAAAACCTATTTGATAGATACCCATGTGCTTTATAAGTGTGGATGATGAAATAATGCTTCAAATGACTTTATATCAAATTGAACGTCAAGAGCTCATAGAAAATACCTACCATGCTTTTGATTGTAATAATTCTTAACTTGGTGCCATCAATGGATACTTAAGCATATGCTTCAATGTTATTTGGGTATAACCTTAAGAATTTTTAGTGCAAAATTCTAAATTCATTATATTGTTTTTCTTTGACAATGCAAAATGTTTTATTCAATTTTACAAATATTTTTTGAATAAGCCATAATATTTTGGCAGAAATTTCAATCAAATGACTGAGCTTCACCTCATCTTGAAAGATGTCAATTTTTTTTTAGAAAACCTAAAAAAATTCAACTATGATCACCCATGTAACTCAAGTTATTTCATATAAGTTACTACATAAAACTAATTCCACAATTTTTTCAACAATATGATGTGCATACTAAAGAAATATCCACCAATGCACTATCATTATCATTACCTTCCCACAATTTTAGAGCATTTTATCTATTCTATAGGTTTTTTTTTCTCATATTTTAAAGAAATATGCCCAAAATTTCCCTTAAATGACTCAATTTCAATGAATTTTGTAAGAAGTTGACTTATCAATGATAAAATTGACACAATAAAATCTTGCTTAGGCTTTAACTCTATACTATTTCACACTTTCTATCAACTAAAGTATTTTTAAATTAAAGTCTTACATCAATTAATTTCCATCACAGGTCAAACAAGCTTTTCCCTTTATTTAGAAAATTACCACCAAGAAACTTGTTTAACTTACATTACTTTGTGCATATCAATTTTCTCAACATTTAAGATAGATTTACCTAAACATAATTTCTCTTGTGAAGGTTTCATCTTGCTAACCAATATTTTGTCACATTCATTCATAAAGAGGGCTTATTAATTATGAAAAGTAGAGTCAATATATTATAGGTATTAGGGGTGGGGGATATGAGGTAAGTGGGGTTTAAAGGGATTGGAAGTATAAAAAGGGGTATTTGGTAAAAATACATAAGTATAGATAGTAAAAATAAGGGCAATTTTATTTGGAAAGATGTATTGGAAAGGGGTTTCAACAAAAGAATGTTGGTAGGTATTTACCAATATCTAGTGAAATTAGATATATTCTTTAAAATCTCATAAGTGCACTTGCTACGCCATAGGTTCACTAAATGGAGACATCATGACTTTTCCGTCATTTTCCAAACTCTCTAAAGGATATTATTCAAGTATCTTGTAGATATTTTAAGGGTTATAGATATTAAACATGACATTTGGGATATTTGCAAAACATGAAGGTATCAAAATTTCCCCTTGAATATGATTTGGATATGGGTAAAAAGACATCATTGAAGGTGCCAATTTAAACTATGATAATGGTGTTATAGAAAAGACTAAAAGGATTAAGACCAAAAATATCTTAGAAGGCTTGGGACAATATTTTTGTGTTGTGTTCTTAATAAAGTTGATATTTTTATGCTCTCCATAAATCTTGGATTTTTATAGAGAGATTAATGGTATCATGTAGATCATTTTGGAAATCAAATACTTTTGACCGCCATTGGAAAGCTTGGGACAATATTTTGGTGCTGAGATTTTTATGCTCTCCATAAATCTTGGATTTTTATAGAGAGAGTGATGGTATCATATAGAGCATTTTAGAAATCAAATACATTTGAGTACCATGTCATTCTTATCTGAGATGGGACATAACAAACCTTATCTAGAGAAGTGACCGCCATAGAGATGTATATCAAAATTTGAAGGGGAACAAGATCAAGCAATGCCCAACTATCAACAATATAAGATAGATAACCAAGGTGGCATCCATGGTTGTCGAATAGATATTAATAACCGTGAACACTTAACAAATTGTAATTAGATAAAACTTGCAAAATAGAGAAACGCCTTATAACATAACTAAATGAGTGAATAAAAAATTTACAATACAATAAAACACTTTCTTATAATTCAAGCTATAATGAAAATTTAGATAGCTATAAAATTGATTCTATCAATATTAATTTTATGTTTAATTTGAATATTTAAATGTTTTTATATGTATAATATAAAGACGAAACTATCAATATTGATGTATATTAATTAATATAATTGTCAACTATTAATTTTATAATTATTATATTTTATAATTTATTATAATTATTGTATCTCTTATTAAATTAATATTTTTTTTATTTCTCTATTAAATTAAATATCACTTATTTACCATTTATAAATATAACCTAATTAATAAATATCACTTTCTTTACCATTATAAATATAACCTAATTACATTTTATATTCATACAAATTACGAATTAAAAAACAATCAATTTTATAAACGGTAATAAACATTAAATTACATGTAAATAAAATATTGAAAATTCAATTATAAATAATCTCAAAGATAAGGACAATAATCATAAAGAGGACAAGTACCGGAACCAGTGCAAAAAATACATGAACGTTGGTGTTGTCATAAGTTTCCATATTCTTGCCACGGCTATAATCATTGAAAAATACATATACCTGGGGATTGTCATAAGTTGCCGCCCTCCCTTTTTCTTAAGATACATGACCTGACATATAACAAACGAGGGTAAACATAGAAGTTTGGGAAACGTTAATTTTTATTTTGAAAAGGCTAATTGAGTAACTTAACTACTTCCCCATAGAGAAATAAAAGTTTAAAATGGGACTCCCAATAAAAGCAATGCAATGTAAGTACTACGACAACAATAATGATAAAGGGTGATGAATCATTATTGTTGGTGGGACATAAAAGCCTTTACAAATAAATAAATAATGGGGCTCCACATACCCATAAACTCACATGCCTCTTGGAATTTTATGAAATCATAGCCTAGGGACCTAGGAATGAAATGTTATGTGAGTGTGTCCATACATTAAATTTTCTATATAATTGTGGAGAATTATTATTGAGTACAAGGAGAATTTTCTATATAATTGTGGAGAATTATTATGGAGTACAAGGAGAATATGGAAGTTAAAATGTTAGTTAATAATAATGAAAAATAGATAAAGAGGAGGAGGAGAAGGAGGAAAGTGGTTTCACTTGTGAAAATAGAAACATATGAAAATGGAAATAAATAAATAGGAGGAAGAGAAGAGGAAGGTGGTTTCACATATGAAAATGGAAATGTATTTTTTCGAAAGTTGTTTTTATGAGTAGATTAAAAAAAATGTTTTTATTAGTAGATTTTATTGATGATTATTGGGACATTAATATTTTTATATAAATGAAATAATAATTATAAGGTTTTTCATATTATTTAAAAAGCTCATAACTACCTTGTATTTAAATGTCATTAGCCCTAATAAAATGACATTTAATGTTACTTAAGTACCTTAGTTTAGTAGATCACAATGATTACTATTAATAGTTTAGTTACCCGTTTAATTATTTGGTATTGAATTCAATTTATAGTAGTTAATATTGATGATCAATTATAACCTTTGAGGCATTGTTTCAATCGATGTGTTTACCAAAAGATAACTCTTTTGTATTTCTAGATGTTGTTATTCATCTCTGTTATGGCGTTGTCAGTTTCATAGCTTGTCTTATACCACTATGTTAGAATTGCTTTGCATGAGAATATACATTCATGGTAGAATGCAAGTCTTTTTTTTTTAAATTGTTTTATGTTTGTTGGATGTGTGTGTTCTAAATAATTACAAATGGAAAAAATTGTGAAGTAGAGTTGGTTTATGAGGCGATACTAAAACCAAAATCTTTGTTGATATGGAAGCAAATTTTGGGGTGCAAGTCCTTAGGTTAGTATATTAGCATCCTTCTTTCTAATTGTTGGTCACGATTTAGATTCCTTTGTACAACGTCAGTTTAGGAGGCTTTACCAACACCAAAAAGCTTTATTGTTATGGAAACAAACTTTGGAGTGCAAGCCCCTATAGGTTGATGTGCTAGCATCCTCCTCTTTGATATTAATATTATTGACAATTTTGGTATTATCTTATTATAGTAGTACACCTTTATTGTGAAATTTTGTTTCACATTAATATAATACTCCTTCCCCATACTTCCTTCTTCTTCTTAAATATATTAGTATTATTGTAAGATATCTTCGCATCTACTATTACTCCCATGGTGTCATGATTTATATAATAATTTGTCTAATGATTCAAGTGAATAATTTGAAGTTACTTTTATACTTTTTTTCCTCAACCTTATCCCTCTTAATATAGTGCTTTGTTGTAAGATATTATTATGTCTGTGTAAATGTTAATATTCTCTTCCTATCATTGTTTATATGATACATTGTCGATGATAACAAATGTTTTTCGACATCCATATCTTTGAAGTAATCATCTTTATAGTTGAAGACCATGACCCTATATGTCTCAATTGGCTTTGTGAAAAAATCTTGTATTTTTAGCACTAAATTTGTACATGAAAATTGAATAATATACACTATCTCACTCTACAACTTTCTCTCTCTAAATATTTTTTTGTTTCAATTATAAATTTTCCTCATTTAAATCATAACTATTTTAAGTAAACCTCTTTCTATCTAAACACTCTTCATTATAGATTTTGTCTTCACAGATCACATGACCTTCCAACTATAAATCATTATTTTTGTTTCAACATTTCTTTTTACTTATTGTCAATTTCTTTGCTCCACACTATCATTTTCAATTTTAATTCGAAAATTTTACAATTTGAATTTTGCAGATGATTTTCCATATTCATCCTATATAATTTTAAATTGTCAAAATTTTAAACCCACCTATTATCAAAATAAAATTTACCCTAATAAAAAAACTTAATAAACAAATTCGAAACATTGATAATCCAATCCAATACTCTAAATCCATAAACAAATTCCCAAACTTAATAAACAAATTCGAAACATTAATAATCCAATATCCAATTCTATAAATCAATAAACAAATTCCCAAGACAATATCATTTTTTAAAAACATCCTCAACTCATATTTAAATTTTACACTCAATTTAATTAATATTTAAAAATTAAACGTCATGAAACATGAGTTCAATATTCCTGATGTATCCATTCGAATGAAGTTTCGTACCATAAAAAAATTCATGGAAATATTACTCATGAATCATGTTCTACTGGAAAGAGCACATGGATTGCTTTTAATAAAACTGCAAATGTAATTATTAACACATGTATTGCTTTTAATAAAACTGCAAAGGTAATCACATTGTTTTAAAGAAGGTTTTTGGAAATCTTCTAGAAGGTTCCACCTCCATACTAATATCTTATTTATAAAATTGAATATACAGCAATCATTGTTATTATTCCCATTAAAAAACTTGCTACCTAAGATGTGCACTTAAGTTAATCTCCCCTTTGCCATTTGGCATTTCTTATAAGTTAAAAAATCAATTAAATGAAAAGACCAAGACCTAGGGTACAACATCATAGTAATAAACTATTAAGGTTTGACTTTAACTTATAGGATTTAAATCAGTGCACATTGGTAAGGAATCAAGGAAATCTGAAGGACTAAACAAAGGGAAAAGGTTATGTTGTCTTCCATAAAAAAAAGTAGACGTTGGCGTTTTCATACGTTGACAGCTTTTTGGGTTTAGTTGTACGAAATATAATAAACAATGTATTGGTTCAAATTTTTTATCTTAAAATATTTTCATAAATTGCTGCGATATGTTTCACATTTAGATAAGAGTAGAATTAAATTAATAATATATTAATTTAATAGTATTGAAATAATATTGGTGCACGGAAAATTATATAATAATAATTATTGGAAATTATGGGTATATTATTATATTAAATTTAAAATGTTAAATTATTAAAATATGATATTAATATTAACAGTAATTTTTTTCGAAGTTTGGAATTAGGTGTTTTACCACTTTGATGTGATGTCAACTCAAATGAAAGAGGGTTATGACTTTTTCTATATTTAGTGCATAATGGGGTTGTGACTCTCTATATGCTTGGTGCATTGCATGTACTCTTATCATTTCATCAATCATGACTTGGAGTTACATAAGGTCAAACATCATTTGAATATTGTAGAACATATAGAGAGGTTCAATAGGACTCAACTATCAATTAGCAGAGTTAGAAGAAAAAATTGAGAGAATAAGCCACAAGCTTACCATTCTAGCAAGGGGATCAACCAACATTTCCTTTTAGGTAAATGAGGGTAGTGAATAGCCAAAGTTAATACATAGAGATTCTTGTCGAGTAGTTTTTGTGAATCATTGGTTTTTTGCTTGCTATACTACTAGTTTATTTTGCCTTCTCATGTCAAGGACTTATAAAGCTAACCTATTTTTAAGTTATATTTGCAAGATTTATCCAATAGATTTAAAACCTGACAGCCTCAAACTCTGAATTTATGTTACCAATAATTGGTTTTCCCTCAAATAACATTAATATTGGTTTTTTTTTAAATCTATATATCTTCATTTGAACATAATACAAAAATACATAAATTATTATAATATATATATAATATATATATAAATATAATTTAATATTAATAACTTGATTAAACATATTTCCATTTAAAATAAAAAAATAAATTCAAACCTATTATAAATAAATTTAATATTTGTATTAAAAAATATTCCATTCCATTTAAAAAAAAAAAAAAAAAAAAAAAAAAATTTAAAAAGTAATATTGGTATATTTTAAACAATTTAAAATGAGATTAGATAAAATATTTACGCATTAAATTAAAAAGAAAAGTAACTCTTTAAAACTTTATAAAGTTTGAAGTATTTTTTTTTCCAAAATTCATACGGATTATATGTTGATGCCCGATAGTATTTGAGATAATGAAAATGTAGACCAGGAATCTTAGAAGTTTGTCAATATCATCTATTTAATCTGTGGAATCTTAGAAGTTTGTCAATATCATAATAATGTAGTATGGGAAGGGATCTAATTCAAAGTTTATTAAATTTATTTTTTGCATTTATATTTATTAAAATAATTTTATTGGAAAGATGTGTTTAAATTTT
>APFE030179476.1:13979-77138 GCA_000404065.3 Pinus taeda
TTAGATATAAGCAACTTTTTATTTGATAAAAACTATAACAACTTAGATATAAATATCTTTGTATTGGATGAAAATTAGAAAACTTCTTGTTGGGTAAATAAATGAAACCATCATATCTAATCAATCCCAAAATAAAAGTATGAAAATTATGAATTTGAAGGCTATAAAATCATCATAACTATAAATTATATGTTTTATCATTATACTAGACAAAAAGCTTATATGTTTTATCAATTATATTCGACAAAAAGCTTATCTTTTTTATAATAAATCATTCTCAATTGTAACAACTTAGAACAACTGAAATATACATAACTTTATATTTAATAAAAATTAAAACAACTTTGATGTACAAAACTTTTTATTTGATGAAAATTAGGAAACTTTGTACTGGTAAAGGTTAGAAATACTATCATATCTAATCAATCACAAAAAACATGATAAAATTGTGAATTTGAAGATATAAAAAACATTATAACTATAACATATATATGATTTTTTTAATGATCAAAATGAACTTAATATTAAATAAAAAAGAAATTATATATATATATATATTGAGTTTTTATTTTAAACATGGTACATTACCAATGTTCATCGACTTGTTAAATTAGAAAAATATAATAATCTTAGAACATTTTTTCTTTTTTATTAAAATACTCATATTAAAAAACTTAATTAATCGTTTCTTTCTTAATTTCATAACCCATATTAATCATGGTAGAGCTAATCACAGCCTAACATTATCACTAGACACATATTAACTATACATTTTTTTTATATTAATTTATATCATAAGAATATAAAAATTTAACACTTAATTTTAAAGTATTTTTTTAATATTATTTTATAAAATCAAATAAATAATAAAACTTAAAAACATATTTCAATTAAGTGTTTTCATATTTTTAGTTATGTTTACAATGATATCATAAAAATGGAAAAATGAAAATTTGGTTTTCATGTATCATAGGGCAGACGTACTTAGATTTTAGTAAAGCTGCACTAATCATCAATTTCCCTAAAGCATTTTTTTAGAAATATGTAAGCCCCACTTTTGACATGTAACAAATCACTATGTTTATCATAACCCTGTATTTAATAATAAAATGAAATATGATTAAGATATAATTCTTATAATAACAAATCATTATCTTTCTCATTACCTTGTATTTAATAATAAATTGAAGTTTAATCTCTATATATAAACATTCATAACAGCTATAAGGTTGATTAATATTTAAATTCAATCTATAGTTTATGATTTTAAGATATCTTAAGACAAGGACAACCTGTGGAATGATAGACGTTGGTGCTGTCACAAGTTGGCATATTATTCCGTTAATGGGGTGACATATAATAAATTAGGATATATTTAATGTTTTTATTCGATTTTTGGAGATAGCATTGTCATAACTTGATACACTTTTATATTAATGCGATTACATATAACAAACTTTATATTAATGGAATTACCTATACGGAGCTATGATATGATGTATTTAGTGATATTTATGCTTTTGTGTATGATGTGTATATATATTTTAAAATTTATGCAGTGTATTGGAAAATGAAAATTTTAAAGCATATTGAAATTATATTTAATATTAAACTTTGATTATAAGTTAGAAAATTTATAAAATAATTATTATTATAATTTTAATTAATATTAAACGAGTTGTTTTATCTAAGATATAGAATATATATAATTATATTAAACGCATTTGGTTTATTAGATAATATATATTAGGTAATTCCATTAATATATTTATTTTAAATCTAAAAACATTTCGTTTATATATATATATAATATTTTAAATAAATCTGTAACACAAAAGTTATCAATGTATAAATTTAATGTTAAAATATATATTTAATATACATATTAAAAACATATAATTATAATGATTAATATTAATGTGATTATTTGAAAGATATTAGTGTATCAAATTATTGAAACAAAAATTGAATTTTATGAAAGTATTGTAAATAAGTTTTATTGCAGTAGTGATGTTTTTATCAAGAAGGTTTTGCATTGATTTGTAAAGTTTATTTGAAAGGTATAAATTATATTAGAGGGTCTTTTACTTTATATTTAGTTATTTAGGTAAAGTTTTGCTAAGCATATGTAGGAGAGA
Organism: Pinus taeda; assembly: GCA_000404065.3. Taxonomy (NCBI): domain Eukaryota; kingdom Viridiplantae; phylum Streptophyta; class Pinopsida; order Pinales; family Pinaceae; genus Pinus; species Pinus taeda. Next base: position 16,118 of record APFE030179476.1, read on the forward strand.
TATGTTGAATATATTGCTTGCAAAAATATACTTATAGATGATAGAGCTACATTACTTGATAAATTATGAATTGCTTGTATTGTTGACCATTTTGAGTATATTATTAATGAATTTCCACTAAATTTTGATTATGTTAAATGAATTTATGTAAATTTTGTAACATACTTTAATTCATTAATTAAAATTTATCATGAAACCAAATATTTTGAGAATTAATAATAGTCAATACCTAATGGTATAAAGAAATTGTTGTTGTTGTTTTTTTTCAAAATATATAATGATTAGACAAATCCATATTAAATTTGACAATTGTCGAGTTATTCTGTGATATATATAATAAATAAAAATTCAGGATATAAAATTAGAGGAAGTATTAGGTTGATTTAATCTTCACTTAATTATTTTTACAACCCATGGTATTAGGTAACACATGGTATTTACACATAATATTAGCATGTGATGAAATTTATTTAACTCAGAAATAAGATTTGAAATTTGTTAGTCATAATATTATTATCAATTAATTAAAAATAATTAAAAATATTGTTTAGTCTATATAACATTTAATAATAATATTTAATAATCATTGATTAATTTATTATAATAGTTGTAGAATTGAGGCTTCTTGCGATCCTATAGTTATAAAAGAAGATTTCTGCGTAAACCACACTGGTTGGTTGATGACAAGGTCTAGATAATGATAAATTAATTACTATAAACTAATTTGTAATATTAATATTAAATTGATAATGAACTCTAAATTTTGGTTAGTCATAAAATTTTTATAAAAGTATTTATATTTTATTATTATTATATGTAAGTAAAAACAGTTACAAATTAAAATAAAAAATTAACTAATTTTAAATCAACAAATTAATAGTTCTAGTTTTAAATTTTAACATTTTTTTTCTAAAGGAAAAATCATAATTTTATTAATGAAAACAAAATTACATTTTGCAGATGTTGAAATGCATTTACATCAGACAGTCAAAAGACTGTTGATCAGAGGTTCATGTGAAAACAAACTAATGTACAAATATGCAGACTAATGTACATGAAGGGGAGAGTCATGTTTTTCTCCCCTTCTTCTTTTCAACCTTGTGCTACTCCCCTTGAGTTGCCATCTAAAATACAAGTGCAAGTGAGTTGAATGCATCAAGTTGGGGATTGTCCTTATCCAAAACTGAATTGTCTGGTGTATGCAGTTGTTTTGCTCCACTGGTGTCCTTTGCCTCAAGCATCTTTTCCGACTGTGATTCCATAGGATCTTGTGGAGTTTTCTCGTGTGCTTCTGGTTCTTTGTCTACCTAGTTATTCTGTTTGGGTATGGGGTCTTCCACAACCACTTCCTCCTCCTCATCAGAGTCGTGGGGCGGGGGGGGGGGGTTGGCAACCCTTGGGTTGTTTCCCTGTTTTCTTTTTTCTTCATGTCTCTTTTTTGGCTTACGAGCATGTGTTTTGTAGATGTCCTATTTGCCTACAAATTCTGCATCTAAATGTTGTGTTTTCATAGTCCAGTATCTGTGTCCAACTCTGCTCTTGGTGTTTCAACAACATGCGATTCGGTAGTCCTTTGTTGAGATCTACTTCCACACAAATACGAGCGAAAGTGTATACTGTTTCCTCTAGTTTTTGTGTGTCCATTTGATATATCGCCCAATGGAGTTTTGAATACTAGCTAGGACTTGTTGGTCCCAAAAATGTAATGGTAGATTATGCTGCCGAACCCAAACTGGCATCCTTGAAACAACCATAATATTAGCATCAAAATCCGGAAACCAAGGTATGTTGAAGGGGCCCGTGGATCTCCAGAACCATGGTCCTTCCCGTAGTATAATGTCCCTTGCCTCAGCTGAATGGCATTTGACAATGAAAAACCCTTTCGAGCATAGGTGTATTTCACAGTGTATAGTCCAGTTTGTGAAAATCCAATGGAAAAGCTCAATAGGTTTTGGCCAAAAATAGCTGAATAGATAGATTATGGCTTGTGATTCAAAAGTATTACAATGGATATATATTTCTGGTATACCTATGTTTAATTCTAGAATGTCATTCAATTGTTCCACAATATAGGGACTAGGTTCAGTTCCAGCTTGCTTTGTTGTTGTTGTAGGTGTGTTTTTTCCTTATAGGATATTCTTGAAAGAAAGTCCTCCTTTTTTGTGCTTCTGTTGTGTTTCGTTGTTTTTTGTTGTACTACTTCCAATTCCTCCTCCTGAATGTTTTGTTTTACTAGAGGCAGCAACTCCACCTCGCAGCCTCAGGTTGAGTGTTATGGTGGACATTGACATAATGTTGTAGTCGTTCGGGAGTCTAGAGTCTTGTAGTGCTCTGCCCCCAAATATAAAAAATTGAACGAAAATATATCCAATATGTTGGGAGATGAGATGCTTTAGATGCAATACATTATCAGTTGCAAGTACCCAAAGCAGAAAAGACGACCCCGGAGGGGTTTTAATAATAACTTGAAATCGATGAAAGTTTACCAAATATGGGGAAACAATGTTTGCCTCAGATTTTCATTGTCATGCTGCTCCAAGTACTTCGTTTTGCAGAACTTTGTGTGGATGCAAGACAGGAGAAAACCCCATGATCGACAAATTTGCCAAGTGCTCTGTATTAGTCAATGGAGATCATGTGTATGTGTCATGATCCAAAAGTAGTAGTAGTTTGACTATTGCCTCAGTATCCAGCAGGCCTAACGCCGCAAAATGTAAACCCCCATCTGTAACAGTGGGCAGGCTTGCTTGCATAGAAACCCTTTCCACCATTCCGCTAATGGCAAGCTGATGATACAGAGGGTTTGGGAAAATAGGAGGGTGTATGATCACATACACTCCAACCATTGTAGATCTGTTGTGGTCGTGCAGTAGCAAACAGTATTGGAGTGATAGATTCACAGATGCCCAATCTACTGCCTCCATCCCACATTGCTCAGGACCATTCTTCTGGAACCACAACTCATTTGCCTTGTTGGCTCTTATCAGAGTGTCCGCCACAAATTCTTGTACAACTGCCTTAGGTTGTATCCAGTGTTCTGCTATTTAGAGTATTCGCTGCCAACCCATCGTAGATAGTAGTGTGTATGCCCATTCGGTGGGAAAAAACTGTCGGGATTTAGTCTCGGCATACCTGTGATCCTCACTCCCTTTGGCCCTGTGCCTGTTCCTTGCCTCCACTCCCGCACCAGAGCCTGCATGTGAAACCCTAGCACTCTCGCTCGCCATCGCCCAGAATGACACAATCCTCTAATCCTTTTAAATTTTAACATTACATTAGAGCTCAAATTTATTGCTCAATAATATTTATTATAAAATTAATTTAAATATTAAAATAGTTTTTTATTTATATATATAATATTGAATATTTAAAAAATTTAAATTTAAATTTATTAATTAAAGTAAATCAATTATAATATTGATTAATTTTTACAAAAAGTTAATTAAGAAAAATACTAAAGACATGTTTATAAATTAGGTATATGTATTTTATCCTTAACAATTATATATTGGAAAAATAGTCTATGTGGTCATGGATAGATGGTGATTGATGTTCTGTTAAGGCACTCCTTGATGTGAAGTCATTCGTGCTCCAATTTGGGTGATATATTGGACATGATGAAGATGTAGTCTTACCAAATTTACAAAAAAAAATAAATTATACATTGGAAAAATAAAGTTGTTATACTTCATAAATTGGTATGTATACCTTAGTTAAATAGTCATTTCATTAACTTTGATAATGGGTTAATTAGTGATTTTGATAAGAAGAAAGTAGTTTGTGGAGTATGGATATAATAATAAAACAAATTGAAATTAGTTTTAGGTAGTTTACGTTTAAATTTTAAGGTATACTTAATAAATTGGTATGTCTATTATAAATCAGGTATATGTATTTTATTTTTAAAAGTTATATATTGGAAAAATACTCCAAGAGGTCTTGGATAGACATGATCGGGTGCTTTGTTTAGGCACTCCTTGATATGAAGTCACAGGTTGCCCTTATCTGGGTGATATATTGGACATGATGAAGATGTAGTCTTACCATGTTTACAAAAAAAAATTATACATTAGAAAAATAAGATAGATATACTTCATAAATTAATATATATACCTTAGTTAAATAATCATTTCATTAACTTTGATAATGGGTTAGCTGGTGATTTTGATAAGGAGAAAGTAGTTTGTAGAGTCTGAATATATTAATAAAACAAATTGAAATTTGTTTTAGTTAGTTTATGTTTAAATTTTGAGGTATACTTCATAAATTGGTATGTTTATTTTAGTTAAATTCACATTCTATTAACTTTGATTATGGGTTAGTTTAGGTGAGGCATCCTAATTGGTGATGGTTGTGTGAGCAAGGACATTGGTCTGCTTCAATTTTGGGTTGTGTGAGCAAGGACATTGGTCCCCTTAGATTTTTGGTCCAAGTCTTCTTTTAGTGAACAATGTAATTATATGTAATTAGTTTATTTAAAGTTAGAAATATGTTTCATTAATTAGTATATATATCTAGTTAAATCATCATTCCATTAACTTTGATAATGAGAATTAGTGTTTTGTTAAAGGATAAAGTAGTTTGTGGAATTTGCACAAAATAATAAATAAAAAAATATGTTTTAATTAGTTTATGTTTAAATTTTGAAATATAACTTCGTATATTATATATATATAAAATATATTTCATAACTTGATATAAGCTAATTAGTTGATATTTTACAAAGACAGTAGTTTGTGGATGTTAACTCTTAATAACCGTTAATTAGTGGATTTTATGTTTGTTAAGTTTAAACTTGATAACCGGGTTAATTAGTTGAATTTTACAAAGGGAAAAGTAGTTTCATGGAGTTTTGAAAATAACGATTAAAACGGGATATTTTGTTTTAATAATTTGATTTAAATTCTTGGTAAATAGTTTCACCTATTGAATATTAATTTTTTTTTAAATTTTATTAAGATAAATTAAAGATTAATTTTTTTTAAAATAATTTACTAATAATTTATAGATATAATTTTAATCTATTAAATTAATTATTTATATTTCTGGTTTTTTAAATTCATCGGGTTACATTTTTGTTATTTAAATTACCTATCTGGATGTATCAAAAATCTTATAATAATCCAATTCTCTAAACTATATAATTGCTAAATTTTTGTTATTTAAATTACCTATATGGATGTATCAAAAATCTTATAATAATCCAATTCTCTAAATTATATAATTTAAACTTACGATCCCAATTAATGTTTTTAAAAACCAAAATAGAAAAGAAGTAAAACTGCGTGCAATTTATATGATATATCCCTGGTATTTAAAGTTGACCAAACATTTTTTTATTAATCTTTCCGCATTCTCCCATCGGGACCGAAAGATATCCAAATAGGGTGGAAAATAAGCAAGGAATAGCCTTCACTGTATACAACTTGGAAGTCAGCTTCTCAGTGGAAGCCCGTCATTTGGGACAACATCGGCGGTAAGGACAGAATCATCCATGCTGGCCGGACACTTGAAGATTTATAAAAGGCCATTAAATAATGGAGCATCAAATGCCCAACAGTTTGCACGTCTCTTGGAAAGTTGGGAAACTTACAAAACCACAGCCCAGGAAACCATGAATGCGATGCTGTGAGTATGTGATGAAATAGCCGAACAAACTTACAACACCCATCTGCTACTAATTTCTCTGTGCGGAAAACCATTACTGAGTAGTTGGACAGTATGGAGGCTGAAATGAGTGTCAATGCCAATTGGAAACCAGAAAAAGAGGAGGAGAAGGAAAATGAGAAGGAGAAAGTGAGCAGTCCAGCTGAGAAAGGAGGGAGTGTGGCTTTCTACAAGTTGTTCTCTTTTGCAGATCCTGTGGACTATATGTTGATGATGTTTGGGACAGTGGGAGCTTGTGTACATGGAGCAGCTATTCCAGTCTTCTTCATATTCTTTGGGAAGCTCATCAATGCCTTTGGTTCAAATGTCACTGACCCTGACAAAATGGCTTCTGAAGTTGCAAAGGTATGAGGGTCTGACAGATTGTCATGGCTGGTATGCTGATAGTTTAACTTCTTGGTTAGTTACTTTATCTGAAATTATTGCTAGCATCGAGGATCACCCATGATGTGTTGCTTAAATTGAGGTGTTTATCAAAGGGTGGTTCCTCTGTATTTCTACATGATGTTATCCATCCTGCCATTATCATGCCATCCTGCTATGGGGTTATCATGTTGGGTCGTTTGCTTTGTACTGCTATATCAGAATTGCTCTACATGGGAATCTACCCACCATGGCAGAATGCACGCCTTTTTCTTTGAATTGTTCTTGTGTCTCTGTTTATAATCCCACACCGGATAACAATTGTGAGGCAGAGCTGGTTTACGAGGGATTAGCCACGTCAAAATCTTTGTTACTCTAGAAGTACACTTTGGAGTACAAATTTTCGGTTTGATGTGTTTGCAGGTCTCCGGTACTAACCTTGCTGGCTGTTTTGGTGCCATCCTACAGATCTGGTTTATGAGGCATTATCTGCACTAAAAGGTATGCTAATCTAGAAGCAGACTTTGGTATAGTCTCCAGCTTGATATGTCAGCATACAGTCATTGCTGGCTGTTTTGGTGCCATCATACAGAGCTGCTTTAGGATTTATTTTCTGCACCAAAAACTATGCTAATCTAGAAGCAGACTTTGGGATGCAAGTCCCTAGTTTGATATGTCAGCATAGAGTCCTAATATGCAGACTTTGGAATGCAAGTCTCCAGGTTGATGTTTCTGTTAGCATATAGTTATTGCTCGCTGTTTTGGTGCCAGCTTACAAAGCTGGTTTATGAGGCATTATCTGCAAATCTATGCTAATCTAGAAGCATGAGATGCAAGTCCCCAGTTTGATGTGTCAACATATGGTCCTAATATGCAGACTTTGGGATGCAAGTCTCCAGGTTGATGTGTTCAGGTTAATGTGTCATTGTTGGCTATTTTGCTGCCATCATATAAAGCTGGTTTATGAGGCATTATCTGCACCAAAAGCTATGCTAATCTAGAAGCAGACTTTGGGATGCAGGTCCCCAGCTTGATGTGTCGGCATATAATCATAATATGCTGACTTTGGGATGCAAGTCTCCAGGTTGATGTGTCAGCATATAGTCATTGTTGGGCTGTTTTGGTGCCATCTTACAGAGCTGGTTTATGAGGCATTATACGCTCCAAAAACTATGCTAATCTAGACGCAGACTTTGGGATGCAAGTCCCAGGTTTAACGTGTTAACATATATACCTAATATCCAGACTTTTGTATGCACGTCTCCAAGTTGATGTGTCAGCATATAGTCATTGTTGGCAGTTTTGATGCCATCTTACAGAGCCGGTTTATGAGGCATCATCTGTACCAAAATCTATGGTAATCTAGAAGCAGACTTTGGGATGCAAGTCCCCACTTTGATGTGTCAGCATCTAGTCCTAATATTGCTAGCGGTTTCGGTACCATCCTATACTAAAAGCTTTGCCACTCGGGAAGCAGACTTTGGGTGCAAATATACATTCTTTCTTCTTTCTCCTCAAAAACATTATGCTTTGTCGTAAGATCTTTACATCTTTGGACTTGCTGCTCCTCCCTTAAAAACATTTATACTTTATTGTAAGACCTTTACATCTTTGGACTTGCTCCTCCTCCCATGTTGCTGTAGTTTATATGATAAGCTGTCATCCATAACCAATGTTTGGAGTCATTGAACGGACGTCGGAGTTCACTTCAATAATCTCCTCCTCCCTCATTCCTTCTCCTTTTTAAATATGGCGCTTTGTTGTAGGATCTTATCTTATATCTTTGACCCTGCTACCACTCCCATGGTTCAGTTTGTGTGGACTCTGGAGGCCCACTGCTTTAAATTGGATTTGTGCTTGACCATTAATTAAACTAGGGTTCAATATTTGTGAAGCTCTATTGCTTTGTATTGGAATCATGCATGGCCATTACTTAAAATTTCATGCTTGTCCATATCAGCAATTTTTTGAATATTAACAGGCTATGCGTATATATCGTTGCATTTTCTGACCAATAATGGTGGGCTGTAAGTCATATACCCTGTTCCAAGGTAAAACAGGGTACTAATTGGTGAAGGCATTTCTTTTCTTAAATCATGTGAACTTTTGTTACTTTGAAGCAACTTCATTTTGTTTTCGGCTTGTGAAGCTTAGAGCTCTAATATAACTCCATGCTTATTATGCACTGATACTCTCGCTGGGTGCTGGTAAGTATATACCGGCCTCTGAAGAAGCTTCGATGATCACATTCCATGTGACCCCGTGTACTCTCCTAGTTACTTTTGCTTAAAATGTTTCATTCAAAGCGGGTCAAGAGACAATGAACGCAAAATGGTAAAAGCTTATCATTTCCTCTTTGCAGGCTCTAACAGGAGGCCAGGTCTTATCCTTTAAAGTAGTACTGTATAGGGTACTGTGACAGCAAGAACTTTGTAATCATACCTTGCATCCAATTTAAGTCAAGGCTAAAATATAACCAAATCAGTTTTCAGTTCAATCTTTCTTTTTCTTTGAGTTGGGTGAGTGTATGCATGGTGGGGGCTGAGATGGGATTTCTTTGTCTTCTGTGACTAGTTCACCTTTCATAAATTTGAAGGTAAGCCTCCTTTAAATTCCTGCTTGTTACGATGATCCTAAATTAGACGAGAGTCTGCACATGATCGAAGCTCTCTTTATAAGTGCTTGCTTACTAACATTACGATCTTAATGCTTATTAATGCACATTCAACACCTTGTTGGTTTACATTGTTTGATTGCTTTTGTTATTGAGCAATTCGATGCACATCTCCAACTTTCCGGGTGATTAGTTGTAATCACCATTCTCAATCACTCTATCGAATGTACAGAATCTATGATTAACAAACAGACAATTAAGGAAAGAATCAAACTTTCCACCTTCAAGAGATACTATGGGCATAATATCCATGATAAGAAGTTTGAAGGGAACGTAAAGTTATGCTATGTTAGTGTTGATAATGTTGTGCTGCAATTTTGTTGGTATTATGTAGGTATCAGTTTTTGATGATGATAGGTGAAAAAAGTATGGAGTCATGGACTCAAACTTGACATCTTAATACATATCTAGGCTGTAGAAGCCAACCAATACACCAGTGTTATGTCTTCTTGGTTAGAATATTTTGCTGCTAGAATGCCAAAATCATCTAGGACTCATATTTTTTTATTGCCATTTTCACAGCTTGCAGAAATGAATATTTACAAAGTTATATGTTGATAAATCATAATACATTTACTTCATTTTAACTTTTTAAAATGCAGTTGCAGGCTTATGAAGGGAAGCTAGGGTCTATAAGTGTTTTTGATACTCCAATTTCTGTATTCTAAATTGTTCTTTCCATGCGAATTCCTTTTAGTTTATTTGAGGTAGAAGTCATTGTCACATTGATGCCTCAAATGTGGATATGATAATGACACTCCATTGGAAATCTCACGAGAATGTTCACAAACGATCTTAACTAGCTTTTTAGGCTTTAGCACAGGACATATGTATTATGCCACACTTGAAGTTAATCAGAAAAAAATAGTATTCCAGTGTCAAGAAAGCAGGATATTATAAGATTGTTCATTTTTAGTAGCCTCCGCCTCTCAATAAATAATTTTTTATTTAATAGTGAACATAATGTTTCCTTGTATAACATGCTTGTACCCTTCTTCTATGGTTGAGACTTTTGTTATGTTGAAGGTTTCAGCTGTTCTATGCCTAGACCAATTTCAGTCCTTCCAAGTAAACAAGAGAAAAAGACAGTTTAGAATTGCACTTCTTCTGAACTAAATTTTGAGCATACAGTATTAATTTGTCTAGCAAATTTTGCAGCATGCTCTCCAGTTCTTCTACTTGGGACTTGTCATCATGGTATCGGGATGGTTTGGTATGTTCCAATCCAATTCACAACTTTTATTTGTCATGGTTTGGTATGTGATTATTGGTTTGAATATTTTGCAAGTAAAAAGAGAATATTAGACAAGGGGTTTTCATACCCGTACTTAGTTAAATCTCACTTCAATTTTTTATTTATATTTTTGGTTTTATAATTTAAAATAAATACATCAACTGAACACCTGGCCTATACCTTTCAGAGTAGTTGAAACTTCATATTTTGTATCATTTTCCTTCCAGCAAACAATCGACAGTGTTGAATCGCTGAAAATAAGCTGTTTGTATGGATTTATGCAGAGGTCTCATGTTGGATGCAAACGGGGGAGCGACAATCAGCTCGCATGAGAATGCAATATTTAAAATCTGTTTTGAGCCAAGATGTTAGTTTTTTTGACACGAAGACCAGCACTGGAGAAATTATCAGTTCTATCTCTACAGATATAGTAGTTATACAAGATGCAATTAGTGACAAGGTATATATCCTAAATTTGCAGATGAGAATGAGTTTGTATTCTCTTAAAATTATGGCTGTGCATTTTATTTTGTTTTGCATATTGACATTGTGATATAAGAAAAAACTAAAAGTCAAAAAGCTCAAATTGTTTTTTGGTCAAAGGTGTAAGAGTTGTGTACATATGCTCACCAGCATCTTTTTTTTTCCCTTTTCCTTGTTTCCTGTGACTTTGGTAAGTCAACCTAAGGAACTAGTAAATTTACAAACCAAGGGTTTTTTAGTTTTTAAAAGCAATAAAGAAAGTTGCCAAAATCGAAAGCAGTCATTAGGGCTGGAAATATATACGGCATTCTCACTAAGGGTTGTACTTGCGGATGTTTTCTTGGGCATCAGGTTTTTGCCGATGTACAATGACAAAAGTTGACTTGTGCCAAAACTAATTCAATTCGTCTTTCGCTATATTGCATCTAAGTTTAGTGTCATGGGGACAGGGAGATGACAGGACATATTTCGGGGAAGGCTGGAAGGTACCCCATATTTCTAGAAGACATGCAACTGGGATGGCATAGTTTTACTTGAAAACGTATAAAAATAAAAAACATAGATTCTAGAACCTAGGATGATGATACAACTCACTAAAAATAGCAATTTTCAAATAATAAGTCTAAAAGACTTTTTTTATGTTGATATTGAGGTAATATGTAACAAATTTGGTCCTTGCAAGCTTAAGTAGCTTCAACTTAGAATGAGTGTGGAAAATGTATTAATTGGCTTCATCAGTGGTGATGAATTTTAATTTCTTCCCTCTTTTGTACAAGGTATTCATTCATCATTTGCTAGGATTCAACTTAATAATATCATGCATCAAAAGGCTCACTGTATGCACCAAAACCCTAGTCCAAAAACGTGAGGATTTACCTACTCAATGATTGCTCCTGCTGCCTTGCGATTAGGTGCATCTGGTAATTGCTCCTGCTGTATGACAATTAGGTGCATCATCAATAATCAATTGAATGACATTACACAACCCAATTTTTGTAATGGTTTTCGGTAAGAGCTACGGAATATTAGCAACAGTCTCACCAAATGTTGAATCATGGGCTGCAAGGAAGACCACATTATGAATGTTCAATGGACACAATAAGAACATTTATGATTTATCGATGAAATGATTTCAACATTTGTCCAATGATCAGATACAATGGATAATCCATATTCTCTTCAAGCATTTGTACATTGTCTTAGAGCTCTCTGGATTTTGGATTTTTCCTTGCTTAGTAACTTGGTTTTGGCTTTCTCATACGCGGGGCTCATGTAACCTTAAGGGGGATTGTTGATGGCAATAACAATCTCATTTCAATAAGGGGAGCGAGGAACATTGTATACCACATGAATAGAGAAACCTCACTGCTTTCACATTCATCTCACCCCAAGCACCATTATTAAGGAAATCTACTATTGTCCCATGCCCTCTAAGCATGGTTGTGGAACAACTCGCACTAGGATATTGGCTGAACAATCTAGATCTGGCACTGGATTGAACCTTTTTTTCTTATTACCATGCTTTATTTGTACTTCTTATTACCGTGCTTTCTTTGTGCTTCTTCATCTTCCCAAATGTATTTTGCTCTAACTTCCTTTGGTACTGATTCCGAGGGTTTTAAATCCAACTGTATCCCATGGAGATGCCTCCTCCCATGGTATATAAAGCAGTGCAAGATTTTCCCTCATTACATCCATAATTGCATATAAATTTAGTGGTCCCACCTTCTTTACCAGCTTTACATTTTGTGACAGAACATAAAGCATACACCACATGAGGAATATTTTTTTCAAGTCTTTGATGGATAACCTGCAATAGAATGAGGGAGAAGGGAGGGAAAGAGTATGAGAAGGAACAAATCTACAAACAAACAACACAAAGGAAAAATACAGCAGAGAATGGGCTTAGGTCTTTCCTATTCAGCTCTCCAACAGCATGATAATGTAGCTATGGCAGCCTTCAATCTCTCCTCCAAGCTTTAACAATTTTGTACTTTTCAAAAAATAGCAAGAAACCCACACAAAACCCTGGTCAAAGATGAGTGAAATCACAAGTAGAATGAGATGCTTGATGAAATAGGTTCTTATCCATCCCTTGTCACTTGCATAAGCCTACGGGGCCTCCCATTGGGCCCCATATGCAAAATAAAAAAACGGAATTTTCTGCCTGCACAAGATTGTTTGGGAGCACCTCAGGAGCATTTAGAAATCACTGTGGGAGCACCATGACATTGGTTTGCAAGTGCCTCAAAATCACTAGTGGCAATGTCGTAGCACACTTTGGGTGATGAATCAGAAAATTCCAAGGAGCATTTTTAAGGGTTAATAGTTCACTTCTGAAACGGGTGTGTTTCAAGTGCACTCCCTGAAGTGCTCTGCCCTCATCTCATATGGAGTTTGCTTTTAGAGTAGTTGCTGGGGGGATTTGGTGGGAGTGGGCATCCACGTAGTTAGGTATTGCAACATGTCATTACGTGGCTAATTGAGCTCCACGATACGCTGCATTCTTCTGATTGGTTACTTGTTCTTTTAAGTTGTGAGAGGAGCTCTTAAGTTTCCTGTGTGAAGATCAAGAGTTAAATTCACGTGCTTTCCAATACTTTTCAATGTCCTTTTTTGTTCTATTGTCATTTTTGTCTCTCTTGCATGGTCTATAACAAGATTAGGCGAATATTCTTTAAACGGTCTTGTTAATTGTACTATTCTCTTGAATTCTAATTCAATTACCTTACGACACATGTATCTGTTTGCTTAGAGGGTTGAAGAGTTGTACAAAATATGCTTTATTGTAAGAACTCAGAAGATACGTAGAAGTACTGAAATATTGGTTCCTCTGTTCTTCTCATCAAGTAAATGTGGAAGATGATAACACGTATTGTAAGAAATCTGTCAGAAGGTTTCAACTCTTTATTTTTGTGGGATGCAGATAGGTCACTATTTGCATTACATGGCTCGATTCCTCGCAGGATTTGCAGTGGGATTCTCATCTGTTTGGCAGCTTACTTTACTTACTGTTGCTGTTGTTCCCCTGATGGCTATTGCTGGAGGTGCTTATGCTGCGACCATGACTGGTTTGTCTAGAAAAAGCCAACTAGCATATGTTGAGGCTGGGAAAGTGGCTGAAGAGGTATCTTCTCCTTTATCTTATATTTTTTTTAATGCTAATATCATCTCCTTTATCTTATATATTTATTAATGCTATCCTTTTATGTCTTTGTATCCACTTTCACACACATTTCCACAGTTTAATGTCAATGTGTTTGAACACGGGATTGCCTTGTTCCAGTAATTCTTATGGGGAAAAGTGAAAGTGATGGAGCAAAACAACAGTTTCAAGCTGGCTTAAATGAGATGTATTTTTACAGAAACAAAGCTTTTGTGTTTCTTTTTTGATTCATTCTCATAACTCCAGATAAGAAATTCAGATATAGTTGGATGATCAGTTTTCAATAATGCAGAACTATGCAGAGAGTCTACCTTCAGTTTTTATGATAATTTGTCACAAGATGCATGACATACTAATAGCATAAATAATAGTAAATTTTAAAAATTTGGGAATCCATTGTCTTTGTTTTAACAACATAACGTATCTTAGTTAATGTAGAAAATTAGAAATTGCCAAGATCTCAAGCGAACAACGTGGAGTGCCAATGTTAAAAACAAGTTTCCTTCTCCCTGCAAATACAACTTCATATCTTATAAAGAATACAGAGCATTAGCATGCAAATGCACCTAGTGAGACTCCAGGGATAAATTTGATGTATGCATTATAGCGGATACTTTGAGTCAGGGTATAGAGTATGCCAGTCATAAAGCGTCATATGCAGCCATTTGTATTAAGCAGTCATTTTCTGTTCATGTTATAAAGCCTTATCATTATAATGACTGGTAAAAGTTCTTTAAGTTGCAACCTTTTTCAGTTTGCACATCAATCATGGTCAGTTGTGGAGATTACATTTCCTCTATTCATACGGTTGTATCATTTCTTTTTTCATACGGTGGTTTTATTGCACAAGCTTTGACACCCCCTCTGGTTATGTTGATATTCTGGTGTCAGGAAAAGTAGTTAGTAGTATTTATTATTTTTCCTCTGTTCATGTCTTTCTGTTATAAGTCTATATTGCTATATGGATTGTTCTGTTTGCATTTGCTTATTGATTTATTTTGTGTGTTCTGGGTGTTCTTTTGCAGACAGCAACTTAGGAGGTTTCCTTCCCATTTCCTTTCTTATTCATGATTGACTATTGAATATCTTGTGTTTTAAAGAATTTGTATTGTTGTAAATGGACTCTGATTAAACATTGGCATTGCTGCAATTTTACAACAAATCTGATATGGATTTTTACCCATGGTCTTTGAAAACAGGCAATTTCTCAAGTGCGCACAGTATATTCATTTGTGGGGGAGACCAAAGCTATTCAAGCTTATTCAAGAGCTCTTGGAACTACATTAGAGTTAGGGAAGAAAGGTGGCCTTGCCAAAGGACTAGGTGTGGGTTTTACATATGGACTAATATTTGGTGCATGGGCATTGCTTCTTTGGTATGCTGGTCTCCTTGTCAGACATGGAGTAACCAATGGTGGTGAAGCATTCACTACAATTCTGAATGTCGTTATAAGTGGCATGTAAGATTTACAAGGACTAGCTTCAAATCTTTGAACAATTGCAGTGTTCCTACTTGCTTTTATCTTCTAATTTTTCTTCTTTTATGCATGCCCAGCTCTCTTGGTCAAGCAGCCCCAAACTTGAGTGCATTCAGTAAGGGGAAAACAGCTGCATATAACGTTCTAAGCATGATCAAACGGAAGCCAGACATGAATCACAACCTTCTAGAAGGCGAGACTTTATCACATGTAAAGGGGCATATTGAACTACAGAAGGTTTGCTTCAGTTATCCATCTCGAAAAGAAATTGTCTTCCAAGATTTTTGCCTTTCTATTCCTGCCGGCAAGACAGTAGCACTTGTTGGTCATAGTGGATCTGGCAAAAGCACAATCATTTCCTTAATTGAACGCTTCTATGATCCTAGTGCAGGTAATTTCCAACCATTTCCTGCACACTTACCTCTTATTAAGTTTAGAGTGAGAGAGGATAACTTCAAAATTTATTTGTTTCAGTACATGACATGCATCTTTTTCCCCATATGATTACAATTACTTATGTTGTCTTAGATCTTACTCTGGTTGGAGCATCGTGAATCTCTCATGAACACATGTAGTGAAATGATAATTGTCCTCATTAATAGATTCCTTGATTAGTTAAATGTATATCTAAGTAGTTTCTGAAGTTTATTAGCATATTTCATAAATCTAGGGAAAGTGCTGTTGGATGGGCATGATCTAAGGAGTCTGCAACTGAAGTGGTTAAGGGAGCAGATAGGACTCGTCAGTCAAGAACCAGCATTATTTGCTACTAGTATAGTTGAAAACATTCTGTATGGTAAAGAAAATGCAAGCATGGAAGAGATCAAAGAAGCTGCAAAGGCTGCTAATGCTCACTCCTTTATAGAAAGCCTACCTGATGGCTACAATACACAGGTGGGATAACTGGCAAGGCTTAAATGTTATTTTCTGTAAGTAATAGGTCTGGTATTCAGGCAATTCTTGAGCGATTTAAACTAATTCAGTTGGCTTTTCTGGCAGGTAGGTGAGAGAGGAACACAACTTTCTGGGGGACAGAAGCAACGAGTGGCTATTGCTAGAGCAATGCTGAAGAGTCCAAAGATTTTGCTTTTAGATGAAGCAACAAGTGCTTTGGATTCAGAATCAGAGCATATTGTTCAGGAAGCTCTTGATAACATTATGATAGGCCGTACAACAGTGGTAGTAGCTCACAGACTATCTACTGTTCGAAATGCTGACATCATTGCGGTTGTGCAAAATGGCGAAGTTGTAGAAAGTGGTTCACACGAGGAACTAATGTCTAAAGGAAACGAGGGTGCATATACAGCTCTTGTGAAGCTGCAAGAAACAGCTGTGACTGAACCCACACGCAAAGGATTTGAATGTGCTAGCTCGGGGCTATCAAGGTAGGCATTCCTTGGTTTTTGCTGCTACTTCCATCCTTGGCTAAAATACTTCATTTTTAAAAGAATGTCTCTCAACAAAATTAACCTGGAAAATTTCCTATGCTTTTGTGTAGACCATCTGTTGAATCCTCGCTCTCCGTTGGAATCAATAGCATAATATCGGAATCTAAAGAACAAGAAGACATTGAGGTCGTAGAACTTAAAGAATCACTATCAGCATTGACACCACCATTCTGGCGACTGCTTAAACTAAATAGGCCAGAATGGCCTTATGCCGTGCTTGGAACTTTGGGAGCAATAATGGCTGGCGTGGAGACACCATTCTTTGCTCTTGCAATTAGCCAAGTTTTAATCACTTTCTACTCTCCTGACAAGCTGCATATCAAAAATGAAGTTCGGAGGATTGCTCTTATATTCAGTGGAGCAGCGGTTGCTACTGTATTGATATATTTATTACAGCACTATTTCTATACCTTGATGGGAGAACGCCTCACTAGACGCATCCGAGAGATGATGTTCTCAGGTATAAAATATGGTAGTCATTGCAAGTTTACATACAATTGAGGAAATGCTGCATCAGGGTTTCTGACTGGTTACACAAGGCAGGCTAGAATCTGATAGAGTTGTGACACCAAACTTACCACATCTGACTGTGTTGTAACTTCTATTGCATTGCAGCAATTTTACGCAACGAGATAGGCTGGTTTGATTTCCGTGAAAATAGCAGTGGGTTGTTGACATCACGTTTGGCGTCTGATGCGACATTAGTTAGAGGTGCCATTGCAGATCGGATGTCAACAATTGTGCAAAATGTAGCGCTTACAGTGACTGCATTTGTGATTGCGTTCTGGCTTGATTGGCGTGTAACATTGGTTATTCTTGCAACATTTCCGCTTCTGCTTGGAGCTTCAATAGGCGAGGTAATTCCAGTTTCGGCTGCATGGACAGAGATGATGAATTGAGCATTAAGGATTTAACCTATGCTGTATCTAATGGTTGTTTTCTATTTGCAGCAACTCTTTCTGAAAGGCTTTGGTGGGGATTTTAACAAGGCATACTCCGCAGCAAGCACGGTAGCTGGTGAGGCTGTGAGCAACATCCGCACTGTAATGGCTTTTGGTGCAGAAGAAAGAGTTATTGATCTTTTTGCTCGAGAACTGGTTGAACCGAAGAAAAAGAATTTTCTGCGAGGCCAAATTGCTGGGTTAGGCTATGGCATATCTCAGCTCTGCATGTTTTCATCTTACGGGCTTGCAATGTGGTATGCATCCGTGCTAGTTAAAAAGGGGGAAGCTGACTTTGGACGTGTGATGAAGGCATTTATGGTTTTGATTATTACAGCATTTGGAGTGGCTGAGACGCTTGCTCTTGCTCCTGATATTGTCAAGGGGTCTCAAGTGTTGGGACCTGTCTTTAGGATCCTTGATCGGAAAACTAAGATAGAGCCCGAGGATCCTACAGCGGAGAAGGTCGAGAATGTTAATGGGGATATAGAAATGAGGCATGTGATGTTTAAGTATGCTGCTCGCCCAAACATTACTATATTTGAGGACTTGAGTTTGCAGATTCAAGCAGGTACGAGCCTTGCTGTAGTAGGTCCAAGTGGCTCAGGCAAGAGTTCGGTGGTAGCACTGCTAATGAGGTTTTATGATCCGATATCAGGGTCAGTCTTAATAGATGGGAAAGATATCACGAAATTAAATGTCAGGTCCTTGAGACAGCATATTGCTCTAGTGCAACAAGAGCCTGCTCTTTTTGCAACAACCATCTATGAAAACATTCTGTATGGGAAAGATGGGGCTTCTGAAGCTGAAATAGTGGAAGCTGCAAAAGCTGCAAATGCACACAGCTTTATCAGTGGCCTACCTGATGGTTATCAAACCAATGTTGGTGAGAGAGGACTGCAGCTCTCAGGAGGGCAGAAGCAAAGAGTGGCTATTGCCAGGGCAATCTTGAAGAATCCCGCAATTCTTCTGTTAGATGAAGCCACTAGTGCATTGGATGCAGCATCTGAGAAGGTAGTCCAAGCTGCATTAGATCAACTAATGGAGGGTCGTACCAGTGTTGTTGTAGCACATAGACTTTCAACTATTCAAAATGCTAACATGATTGCGGTACTTCAAGGTGGAAAGGTAAGGGAGCAAGGTACTCACCAGGAGCTCATCAGTAGACCGAATGGTGAATATGCCAAACTCATCAGTTTACAGCAAATGGATAAAGTATGTGATGGCTCCCCAATCAATACATAATAGGTCCATTTTGTTCTACAATCTGTGAAATTGCACAGTACCTTTAATATAGCTTGACTTTCATAATTAGGGATTGCACTCAATCATTAGCATTGCACTGCAATCTCTAGTCAGGGCCATCTTCCTAATTTATTTTTATGATGTAAATAGTTATATTCTTTCATGGGATAAGTCGTTTTGAACAGCAAGAAAGTAAAGTAAAAGTATTGTAATTTTTCAGGAATTGCTCTGATCAAATAAATTTATCACATCATTTATTTATGTTTTATTTGTCTTCGATGATTGGTGAAGTGTCCACTTGAAATGTTGGTGAAGAGTCTATTTGAAATGTTGGATGTTTTAAATATTTTTACATGACTTATCCTCAGAAAGCTCAAAGCTCAAACAACATTTTTTTTCCTAATTTAGAGATGCCCTGGATTTATATTAAAAATGGGATAGAGCTCCTTTGTCAATCAGGTGATTATTATTTGTCAAGATTCCTTGGTGGCTTTTGGAGACTCGGTGCACTAGCTGTTTCCTTTAAGAATGTTATATAGGCACCATGTAAAGTAGGTATGATGCTTCTTCTGTGTTTAATTTTGTTCATGATCAGCTACATTTCCAGCCTGGTGAATTTGTTGCTGGGGTATTCATTGTTTCTATACCAATGCCCTAGTAGATTGGGATGGTTCATATGTCACCTGAGGAAGTATATCCATGTAGTTTTTATTATTCGAGAATTTTTGAACCTAAAATCATGAAAGAAAACAAATTTTACTGTGTTACTGGGACATTTACGCAGATATGAGCACAGTTTGGAAATGATGTAGCTGGACACAACATCTGACCAAACCATGTATATAATTGTTTTAAAATATGATATTCATTTTCAATTTGATTCATACAGAAGCATAGTTGTCAAAATAATTCTATATAATTTAAAAATAGAATTTGAGTGCAACGCTGGTGTTTGATTGTTTAATGCTAGCTAGTTGTTAAAATTAATTTTATAACCCACATTTGGGTTTTCAAGTTTAAGCTTCTACGCAATTTTATTTGGTTATTATCCAAGCCACTTGGCCACAAGGATATAACATATGGAGAAATACGAGTGTTTGACCAATGACACTATCACACCAGAAACATGACATAGAAGACATGGCTTAGGTATATAAAAAACAGACAAATTGCATATACAAAAACGAAATGTAGAAATAAAGATTCAAATGAAATGTAGAAATAAAGATTCAAATTTTGTGAGAATTTAAAAACTAGAACATTTGTGTGATAAAATAAATATTATTTACAAGCTTAATTATGTAAATAAATATTATTTAGTACTTGTAATAGTTTTAGCGAAAATTGTATGTAATAAAAGTTAAAAATAATAATCATAGTTGATGGGGCACTTATTCCAAGCCAAATGTTGGGCAAGACATCTTAAGAGGTGTTCATTTGGTTTATTATGGCTAAAGAAATCGGCAAAAGCAATGACTAAGGTTTTGGAAAGACAATGACATTTTTGGCACAATTATTTGTGAAAATAATGGAATTAGGAGAAAATGAAGGGGAAAGGTCATAGGTTGCATGTGAAGAAGAAATTGAAGGAAAATAATGGAAAATGAAGAAAATAAAGGTCTAATTGATAAAAAGGCTTCCGAGAATCAGTTGGTACTTTTTGTCAATTTAATTTTGGAGCTTTATCATTATTTTCTCTCTCTCTCACTCTTGGACACATAGAGTTTTCTTGGAGCACTTTGGCATTGGATCAAGAAAGACAAAGAAGACGAGGAAAGAAAAAACAAGCAAGGAAGAGAAGGATCAAACAACTACAACAAGATTCTTTGCAGGTATTGATTTGCGTGTGTGATTTCCTTGCTAGATTTGGCATGCATGGTATTTGCATGTGATTTGTTTCTGTCATGGCATGGGTTTTGCCAGGTGTGATAGTGTTTTCAGCTTAACCTTGCCATTTTCGGATAACCTTGATGAGATGGGTTCTCATACTTCGTTTGAGCTAGATTGTCGAATGGATTCGAAGCTGAGTGGGGTGGATCTCCGAAATGACAAACACATGGCCTAGTGGTCCTTAAATCAGACCGTGAATCATGGTAAAACCACTAGCCTAGTAACCCCTGAACCAGACTGTGGGTTGTGGTAAAGCCAGGATTGTGTGCCTCGATGGGCCTAGGAATCTTTGCCGGTGAATGACGAGATATACAGTAAAGCCAAGAGGTGGATTGCTCTCCGTTGGGTCTAGTAGTCTCGGGATGGGATGTACAGTGAAGCCTGGAGAGTGGGTCTCGCATAGGGCCTAGTGATCCCTGGATCGAACTGTGGATTACGGTAAAGCCTGAGAGACTAGGAGGCACTAAAATTCCTCATGGTGTAGGCAGAGAACTCCGATAACATCCATGCTTGTTTGGTTCTTTTCGGTTGGTTATGAGTCCCACATTCATGCTTGGAATATGGCACGGGGGTGATTGACTGAAGAGATATTTGGTTCATCCAATCTTATGGTCAGGTGGAACGTGGTAGTCCCATCTCCGGTTGGTTTATGCATTCATTAATGAGAAATTTATTCCCTTAGTTTTTCATGTGTAAATGTATTAGCTTATATGTGGATTCTATTGCTAACGTATTTGTTATCACTCTGCTGGGACATGTTGCGCTGTGTCAACCTCCAACAAAATGTAACTATTTCAAACCAACTTTACACTGGAATTTTGTCCTTCCAATTTGAGAGGGCTCCCTCAAAATATTTATAAAATGACTTGTGATAAACTCAAATTTTAGATGACTAACTCTAATATCTTTTTGTGATTTTGTGGGTGAAGAAAAATGTGATGACTGCCACCATTGGGCATGGAGTCAAGTTAAAACAGATTATGATCAACAATGGTGTTTAATGGAAGCTGAGACATCTATGGTTTTAAAACTGATACAAATGAACACCCATAATGATACACAATATATGAAGACAATTGGAGCCGTATGATAGATTTCCAAGTAATCAAGATACTATGTAAAACTAATAACAATAGAATAAAATCTCATAAAAGCCATAATAAGAATCTCAGGTACAAAAATAGAGTGTTGTAGATTTTCTATTACAAGAACAAATTATTATAGAAGGTCAGTTTCTCACATTCCAAATCAACCCTTCTCAGAGTCGGAAATCTACTTATTTATAGAGAAATATCTCTTTACATATATTGCCACCTGGCCCTGATTCAATCCATTGTTCTATAGACTTGTTCCTATCTGATTAATAAAAGTTTGAGACTTCATCGAGATTTCTATTACAATAGAATTCAAATACAAATAAAAGTCGTATGAACAGAGCCTATCTAGCAGTTACAAATTTTCAGGGAAATAAAACCATTGTAGCATTGGTGCTGTATTTGTGGAAGTTCAGAGCATCCAACCTTTTAAACTACGCTGATGTTTGATGTTTGAAAGTGCCATTACTGTTCCACTGTGTTTCTGCCTTGTTTTCTTGTTGTCTCTTTAATGACCATGTTGCTAAAGAAACGGCGAAAACACTCTTGCTGTCTCATGGAGCGGAAGCATTCATTGATCTGAGTCGTTGATCAATCTAGAAATCCCATTGTGGTCTGCGTTTATGAAGGAAAGCGGGAGGGCCACTTCTCTCAGAACTATTCATGCAGGATTGACTACATGTCAACTAGAGATTAGAGGGAATGAACATACTATCAGTACGGGAGTGGACTTCCATGGCTGGGTTGGCGCATTGTGGATGGAGGCTAGGAGCTAACGTAAAGGTGGGGTCGGGAACATTGGTGGGAAGTGATAAGCATAAGGAGCTACGTGGCAGTAGGTGATTGGCGGTGAAGCAAAAGTTGAGGGTGACGTAACCAGGATTGTGGGTTATGGCGGGTGCGGGGAAACCGTTTTCAGAGGGGGGTGCGAAATGACGAGGGGAGGACATTTAGTAGCGGGGAAACCACCTTTTTGGACCCCCCCACCCTCGCCGTAAAGAGAAAACATTGGGATGGTGGGGGGTGGAGGGGAGGGTGCGAAAAGGCCTTAGGGCCATCAGATTAAACAAGATTGCGATCGAGAGTGGGAACTTGTGCGAGGTTTAACCATGGATGGACCTGACATTAGATTGTGTTTTATGCCATTTTGCACCCGGGAGTGGGTTCCGGTTTATTGCATTGGGGGTAGTGCAGGTTTTATGTTTGGGACTTTTAAATAAACAGGAGAAAATGGATTTAAGGCTAGAGTTAGAAAAACAAAGGGTAAAAAAAAGGGTTATCATAGATAACAATATTCATGGTATTTATGTTGTTATTATGTTGGTTACGTATATGTTTTATGACAACAACTATGTATGACTCTCATCATGTTTTTACTTGTAAATGAAAGAACAATGTATCTATGATCTAATAGATGATTATGCAACAAATGATATAAAAGAACAATGCTTCATAGAGATTCTCAGATAAGTATGAGACCCTTATGCTTAAATATGTTGTTTATACCTGTAGATTACATATTCGTAACATGTTTGACGAAATGCTTGTCATGGCTATTAGAGGTTTGGTTAAGGGCTTGTTCAAGTGTTTGCATTTTCATCATTGTTTCCTTGTTATCTTTATGTTCTGAAGGTGTCATTCAATTCTGGGCAGTGACCTGGGCTCTAGGCCTGAAAAAGTGGCTCAAATCCTGGGGACACTAGCTCAACAATGAGCAAAATAGTCCCTAGACGGTGGCATGCCTTGTCATGAGAGCATCCAGAGCCTCCTGGATGTTGTCATGCCCATAGCATGGGAGCGTCCAGAGGTCCAGTGACCTAAAACCTTAGTGGGACCCAGGGGTTGGTTACCAGAAGTGTTAGGTTGGTTCTTAGGGGTCCCGAAGCTGATGTGGAAAGTCTGTATGCTGTGTTTTTGTCTTAAGGTCACCTAAGAGGTTGAATCCAATTATAGTGGCCTCTCGTCACATGTTTACACCGGTTGGCCGGTTACTTTGGTAGATGTGGGAGGAGGGTGTTACAGAGTGGTATCAGAGCGTGGTTCATCCCTCATACTGGATGGGCGGTGTGTTGGTCATGCATTCATGTCATTTGCACGTGTGTTAATCATCCTTGTGGTCTATATGCTTGTTGCATTTGCATGGTGTCAGTCATGGTTGTAGTGATGTCACCATGTTAAAGAGGGTGTTGTATGAAGTATGTCGCCATGAGTGTGTGATTGGTTACATGTTGTTATATGTTGCTTGCATATTGTTGTTGTATCGTCCTTGTATGCTGGATTATATGTGTTTACACGTGTGTTGTCCATGTTTATGCAAATGTGTTGTCCGCGTGTATGCTGGTGTATCGTTTATGTTTATGATTGTGTATTGTCCATGTACATTGGTATGGTTGATGTCATCATGCATGAGGTCCTAGTATGTGTAGTGATATAGTCATGCAGTGATAACTGGACTCTAGCTAGAGTTGTTATGTGTTGGCGCACTTAGTTGTTATATATTTATATGTTATTATGATTATGTTTATACATGTATCACGCTGATTTGGATGGTCTTGCAGATGAGGTATCCTCCCCAAATTATACTAAGGTACGTTGGTTTATTATGATTTGGTAAATATGATATATTATGCCTTGTAGGAGAAAGATCAAAATGAATAGTAACATGGTAGACTACAAAGACTCTCCCTATGAATCAAATGAGCAATGTGGTGGGCACTCTTCTAATTTGGCAAACACATTGAAAATCTTGAAGGAAGAAATCAGGAATTATAAGATAGACAATGACAGGATCATACAAGCACAATATGAACAAGCAAAGGTTAATGCAATACTCCTTCAAAGTTTGTCAGAATTGCAGCGACTAGGGTCACTTCGGATGAACCATGGATAGGAGGACAAAAGTAATGGGGCATATGGTAGTAGGTCTCCTAGTAGACACAGGTTGGATAGAGCTGACACAGTGAGAGATGGTAGGCTGTTGGACACTCCGGATAGAAGGAGTGACGAGTATAGGTACTATTCTAGTTCTATTTCAGATATGCATCATGATTGTCATCATTATCACATGTACAGGAGGAGTGATAGATAATACTCACTAGATGAATTTAAGAAAGCAAAACCACCTACTTTTGATGGAGATGTGAAGATGCCAGAAGATGCAGGGGCTTGGATAATTGGGATGAACAAATTCTTTGAGTTGCGTGAGTACACAGATAACATGAAGGCCATAATTGCTATCTTTAGCTTGAAATGTAAAACAAACATTTGGTGGTAAGACGTGAAGTGGGTCAGAGACATTAGGATGTATGAATTGAGTTGGCATGAGTTCAAGAGGCTTTTCAGGAAGAAATACTTGTCAGAAAGGTACTACGACAGTAAAGCCAAAGAATTTTATGAGCTAAAGAAGAGGTCAATGACAGATAAAGAGTACATGCCCAAGTTGTTGGAGCTATTGAGGTATGTATCATATCTTACAGATGAGAAGGCTAAATTTCAACGATTTGTCAGTGGTTTTCCATTAACATTTAGAGATTGGATTGATTATGATGAGCCTCGGTCACTTGAGGAAGTCATTGAGAAATTAAAGCATTGCTATGAACAGTCAAAGCGTAAGAATGAATCTCAGCGAGGATGGAAAGAGAAAGACAAAGGTAAAAGTAAATGACAACCTAAGAGAGTAAGGCCTCAAAATGTAAAGGAGAAAGAAAATGTGGCACCTCAAAAGAAATTTAATGCAGCTAGACAGGGACATGGATCACAACAACAACACAAAGGTAATGAGACTGGATAATTGGAGTGTTGGACATGTGGTGAGGAACACCTTAGGAGAGATTGTCCGCAAAATCTAGGTGGTAGGCCTAAGATATACAATGCACAAGAGGCACAAACTATTGGAGATGTGGGGCGGAGTATTCCTTGTATTTATGTAGCCGTGGACAACAAACAAGCAAAACATTAGACATTTATCATTGAGATGGACGGTAAACTTTGTGATCAAGTTATTTATATTTTGATTGAACCTGGATCTAATTATAGCAATGTTAGTCCTGACTTGGTGAGTAAGTGTGGTTTGAGTACGAAATTGCATACAAATTCTTGGTTAGTGCAGTTGGCTACATGTACAAAGAAGCGAATTCATCATTGGGTAAGAGCTTGTGCATTTTTTGAATGGTATGCCTACCACTACACATTTGAATGTATTACAGTTGGGATCATACATTATGTTGTTGAGCATGGATTGGTTTTACTTTCATAGAACCAAGGTGGATTGTTATGACAAAGCCATCGAGTGTGTGTATGACAATGGGGAACCAAGAGTCTTGCAGGGAAAGAGGAAAGCCACATTAGTTAGGATGGTGACAACTATGTAGGAAAAATGCAGTCACAAGAAAGGGTGTGTGTTATTCAGAGTGCATATTTCTAGTGACAAAGGTAAGGAGGTTGAGGATGTAGATGTTTTGAGCAGGTACTCAATTCTACAACAGTTTCAAGATGTATTTCTCGAGGACATTTCAGAGTTTCCACCTCACAGGGAGGTAGAATTTTCTATTGAGGTAGTGCTAGGGGTAGCTCTAATCAACCCTCTGTAAATCCGAACCCAGTTTTCAGTTCAGTCAGTGATCACCCCCATTGTACAAAAACATTTTGCCAGTTTTCATCAGATCCTTCGACTCCTCATGGTGAACCTTCAAGCTCTCAAAGAATCAATATGTCAAGTTCACTCCACCTTCTGAATTTGAGTCATCTGTTGAAAAATATAAACATGTTTCCTTTTTTAATCCGCAAGAAGAACTACTTGTACATACTGTCTCTGGTTCTTCTCATTTTGGTCTAGGATATGTTGATGCTTCACCTATTCCTTCATACAGAAGAAATCCTATAGATAAAATCCCAAAATCAGTAGAGATCCCTTCTGATTATGAGATAATTGCTTTCCTTAAGATTTTCAAGGGAATTGGCCCATATGACCCAGAAGACAGTTGGAAAAAGAAAATGTTCACTTGGGATATATATACACATGAAAAAGAACATTTGTATATGAAAGAAGTTCGCCTTCTAGACAAAAAGGACAGAGCACAGTTTAGCCAAAAAAATAGTGAAAAATGGAAGGAATGATGGTAGAAGCATTAGAATAGAATGACCCCACTCCAAACTGGTTCTTGGAATGGTGGAAGATTTACGGGCTTTCAGCACTTGTAATGAAGCCATACTCTCTTTACATGCTCAAGATTCTGGGATTCAGTGAACCCAGAGCTCACATGAATGGAATAGTATACAAATATGTTGAAAATATAGCTAATCTTGAAGACCTCTCTTTTCTTCAAAGCATGCGAAGATGTGGCCATGTACGATGGTTCGTAACGAATCACTACAAAGTAAGGAGCATCTCCAGCAGTACAAGTTATGATAGTTTTCACGAGCAAATTGATCCCAACACAAATCCTTTCCTTAATCTCAGTTTCTTGGAGCCACTTGACCGACATAATCTTTCAATCAGGAAATTATTGAAGTACTGCACGTGAACTTATTTCTCGGTTAGCCAAGCCAAACATTCTAAGAACCCTGATAACTGTAAGAGCAAAAGGAGAGGAATTGATCAGAAATGTGTGTTCTCAGCTACATGTAAATATGATGAGAGCCGGGACTCCGAATAAACATAAGTGGGAACTCCTTGATGGCTCTGCCTTTGAAACAGACACTGATTTCCCACCTTGGAAAAATTTTGTAGTCAGAAGTCAGGATGGGAAATTGTACAAATTGATTCCATCTCATCCTGATGATCACTCTTTAGCAGCCAAAGATTCCATAGCTGCTACAAATTGGAAAAATCTAGCTTTATCTAGTCTAGAGAAATTTGTCAAGACTAGATTTGATTCTTTGGATACTGCATGTTCTGAAATGAAATTGATGCTTGGTAGGATTCTGCAGAAACAAGATTATAATACTGTTTGCTTGAATGACAATATTAAGACTCTTTCTGAAAATGACCATACTATTGCACAGAGTCTGGATAAACTTTCTCTGCAAATAGAGAAAAAGATCCATGAGGCTGCAGCTGCCCATGGACAAGAAATTGTCAGGGTCAAGACAAGTCTTGACATTGTAAAGACACAGGTTCTAGAAGTCTCAAAAGGTGTAGATTCGTTGAAGAAGAAGCCTAGTGCAGAAGCTTATAAATCTACTACCTTATTTTCATATCCTAAAACTTTTGTTCCATATCATATTACTCCTACAGTGGAAGGTCTTATTAAGGCTCCCAGTTCTATCAACTTTCCACATCCTAATTCTACACATCCATATTCCCTATTTGCAAATCCAAGCTTTTTCAGCCCTGTTCCTAATCCTACTAAATCAAAAGAGCCTAAAGAAAATTATAAAGGAAGTGTTTTGAGTTTTATGTTTGGAGAATCATCCAAACACGAAAATGAAGATTATATTGATACCCGTGTGCATAAAATTGACTTCCCTCCAGATTTGGAAGCTCTAGAGAACTGTATCAACAATTTTTCTGCTGAAGATAAAGAACAATTTGGTATTCGACAATCTGAAGACAAATATGAGCATCAAATCAATGCTACTTCCTCCAGATCCCGATGGGATACCACATGGAATTTTGCACCAGATCGCAGGGATCTCATGAAATCAGAATACCACAAAGATTGGTATGCCAGTTCCACCTATTCATGGAACATTGATAATTGTACTGAAGCTACGATTTTATCTATCCTGCACTCTATGCTTGTTTGTTACAGAACATATTTGGCAGATGACATTGGCCCTGTAAATGCAACCAGAAGAATCATTGATGGTTTTAAGGAAATTTGGATTCTTGGCTAAAAGCAGAACTCGCAAGGATCCAAATCTCCTCCCATATTGGGAACAATTTGTCATCCAAATGAATATGGCACAACTTATATGGATCCAGTAACCCATTTGTCTGTCAGTAATATGATAGGGCAACTCTTGTATGGGATTATTGTAAACTTCATTGGTTTTCCCCAGATTACAGATGATATCACCACCATCACCCTATTGGCCATGAAGCTGCA
This sequence comes from Pinus taeda, assembly GCA_000404065.3. Taxonomy (NCBI): domain Eukaryota; kingdom Viridiplantae; phylum Streptophyta; class Pinopsida; order Pinales; family Pinaceae; genus Pinus; species Pinus taeda. The sequence goes on from APFE030179476.1 coordinate 44,849, forward strand.
TAACATGCAGCATTTTGATGAATATTTCAATGAGTTTCTTCACCGCCTACACACTTTGTCTCCTGACCTTGTTCTTGATTCAAAGTGGAAAGAGATCTTTGTAGCCTCTCTCCCTCAATGGGTTTCCTCTGCTATTGTCAATAAACTACCCGGAAAAATTGGAGACTACAAATTTGGTATTATTAGACAAGGCGTTAAAGCTATCATAGTAGAACTGTGCACTCAAATGAAGCTTGCAAGAGCTGCCACAAATCCAAAGAAAACTCATGGTTATCAACATCTCTGCAAACAATGGCACCTTGGAAAGGTAGGAAATTCAGAGGGGCAAAAACAGAGAAAAAAACATACATTCTCTGAAAAGAATTCCCAGCCTTCCCAAACAAATGAAAGAAAACATTACAAGAAGAAACCATACAAACATACAAAAATGTTTTCTAAAGGAAAAGAAATTATATGTTACAATTGCAATAAAGAAGGCCATACAACTCCAAATTTCCCTGAAAAGAAAAAGGATAAGTGAAAGAAGAAAGTGAAATACATAAATAAGAAAGGAAAGATAAATTTCTTTGATCTTCCGAGTAGCTGTGATGAACTTTTATCTTCTGACACAAATTCTGATGATGAATTGAATTATGTATATTCCGATGATTCTTCTGATAAGGAGCCTTGTAGATCCACATTGTACAGAATGCAGAGAATGTGATTGCAGTGATCCAGATGTTTGCAACTGCAACACAGTCAGAATGATGAAAACATACAATGATGAAACAAGTCAAAATCTTGTTGTGCAGATGCAGGCAGCCACTGATCCACAAACAAAAGAAATGTACAGAAATTTGTTGATGGATCATTTGAAGAATTTGTCTTCAAATTCAAAGAAATATCCAAATAAAGGGTATGTACCCCCTGCCAACCTTTTCTCAGTAGATGCTTTAACCAAGCAGTTTAGAAATGAAGAATTTGGAGAAAATCTACCACAAACATTGCCTAGTATTCATCAGGCAATAAAGGAACTGAGAAAGACTGTAAAAGAGAATAGAAGACTTCGTATAGAGAACCATAGAGACTTGGATGTAAAGTTAATAAATGTCTGTGCAGTAGGAGCTTCTACTTCTAGACAACCTCCTATATCTGGAAAAGAAGAAAATTGGACCTTCCATCATAATCCTATTTCTTCCCAAATCAACCAGAATGATGATTCAGATGGTGAAAAGGAAGAACATAGACCAAGACTTGGATGCAATATCTTGAATCGAGATGTTATGTACTGTGTAAGAATGAAAGTAAGGATTGGAGAACATTTTGAAAATTGGAAAATCCTTATGGATACTGGCTCTCGATTAAATATAGTCAGTGACACAGTTGTTAGCATGCATCTTCGAAGGCCAACATCTTGCCCAAAGGTCACTACAGCCAATGGTGATATCTATACAAATCATGAGGCAAACATTGATGTGTTTCTCACAGAAGACATAGGAGTTCATCTAGTTTTCCCTATTGTTCCAGGAATGGACTGTGGCATGTATCTTGGAACTCGATTTTTTCAAAATTTCAGTAAACATGGAGCTAAGCTAGACAATGATAACAACATGTATGGTTATTTTGTCAGCTTAGGAAACAAAGAAATGTTTTTCCCATTCATAAATTCAAATTCTCCAAATCGGCTAAAGAGGATAGAAAGGATGGAAAATTTGTTAGCAAAGATGGAGATTAAAAGGGAAATTCTGAAGACAGAAGAGCACCTGGACAATGACAAGTATGCAAGAGAGATAACAGACCTCACTGCTAAATTCAAGGAATGTTGTTCAGATGATCCCAATGCATTTTGGCATGTGCATAAATATGAAGTGGAACTTCCACTTAAGAAGGATTTCAGTGGTAAATTAAGAAGATCAAAAGCTGTGGCAATGAATGAAGAACAACTTAAATTGTGCAAAGAAGAAATTCGAGATTTGCTGAAGAAACAACTCATCAGGAAAAGTAAGAGTCCTATTGCATGCTTTGCCTTTTATGTCAATAAACATGCATAAATAGCCAGAGGTAAGCCAATATTAGTTATAAATTATAAACCTCTGAATGTTATTCTTGATTATGATGCATATCCTCTACCAAAGCCATCTTCCATTCTTGCTCAGATATCCAAATCAAAAATCTTTTCCAAATTTGATTTAAAATCTGGATTTTGGCAAGTCGGGATTAAAGAAGAAGACAAATGGAAGACTGCATTCTCTGTGCCTCAAGGACATTATGAATGGAACATAATGCCCTTTGGATTAATCAATGCTCCTTCGGCATTCCATAGGATAATAGATGAAACTTTTGAAGGGATGGAGGAATTCTTGAAAAAGTATATTGATGATTTATTAATTCATTATGATAATATCCAGGACCACATCAAACACTTGAAGTTATTCTTGCGCAGAATCAAAGAAATGGGTATTGTATTATCAGAATAAAAAATGAAACTATTTAGGCCAATGATTGATTTCTTGGGTTATAATATCCAGTATGGGTCATATAGTGTCATCCAAAGAAGCCTAAATTTTGTAGACCACTTTCCAAACGAAATCAAAGATAAAACACAGTTACAAAGGTTTCTGGGAAGTTTGAACTATATTTCCAAGTTTTTGAAGCATTGTGCACAAGAAAGAAATCTTTTAAACAAACAGATTCAAAATAATCCAATTCCATGGACTGATGACTGCACTCAAGCAGTCAAAAGAATAAAAGAAAAGGTGAGAAATATTCAGCGTCTTTCTCCTATCAGAGAAGATTGGGAGAAAGTAATTATGACCGATGCTAGCCATGAAGGTTGGGGAGCAGTCCTATGTCAATGGAACCCCAGTAGAAAAAAAGAAATTGAAATCTGTCAATATGCATCAGGTTTGTGGGCCAAAAATCAGCTAAATTGTTCCAGTGTGAAAAAGGAATTAACAGCAGTCTGTTTGGGAATAGCAAAATTCAAAGATTTTGTAATATATACGAAATTCACAGTTAGAACGGATTGCCAAGCTTTGAAGTATGCTATTCAAAAGTGTGATTTTGAAGATGCAGCCATGGTCCGATCGGTCATGCAATTGAGCCAATACACTTTTAAAATAGAATTTATATCTGGAGATAAAAACAGTTTTGCTGATATGCTCAACTGAGAATTTTTGTCAGCACACTCAGTCTTATCTTTAAATTGCAATTTCATTAGAAGAAACGAAGATCATGTTGAAATTGAAACCCCTACAGGATGGATAAGATATAAGTTGGAAACTCCATTGTTGGTTCATGATGAATCTTGGTATCCTATCAAGGAGATCAGGCACAAAATCAGGATTCCTTATTTATGGACAGAAACAATGCAAGACCAAATAAATCTTGAAGCCATAGAAGCATTGGACTACCTAGAGCACATTGGTAGTATAATGTATGTTTTGCATAAAAGAGCTGGTGATGAAGATTGCATTGAAAGCTGCCACATTACCTTTAGAAGATTTGGCAACCACTTTCACGGAGAAGATTATGATACAGACAGGCAGAGAGATGCATTTTTTGAAGGTATGAATTTACAGAATTATGCTTCTAACTTGTTTTATTGTATGCATTTCAACTTTGATTTTGAAGGAATGACGGTAGAAGCATTAGAACAAAATGACCCCACTCCAGACTAGTTCTTGGAATGGTGGAAGATTTACGGGTTGTCAACACTTGTAATAAAGCCATACTCTCTTCACATGCTCAAGATTCCAGGATTCAGTGAACCCAGAGCTCACATGAATGGAATAGTATACAAATCTATTGAAAATATAGCTAATAGTGAAGACCTCTCTTTTCTTCAAAGCATGCGAAGATGTGGCCATGTACAATGGTTCGTAACAAATCACTACAAAGTAAGGAGCATCTCCAGTAGTACAAGTTATGATAGTTTTCACGAGCAAATTGATCCCAACACAAATCCTTTCCTTAATCTCAGTTTCTTGGAGCCACTTGACCGACATAATCTTCAAGTTTGGGAAACCGAGAAAGAAGTTCGTGTGTAGTACTTCAATAATTTCCTGATTGAAAGATTTGGCTATCAACACTATTCTCATCCCCAGATAGAGTACTTTGTACTCTAAAGGTGTAGTATTTCTAACCAACGATGGTGTTGGACAAGCTTTCGTGGATTCCCTTGCTCTGGAATATCCACAATGTAATCTTTAGTACAAAAATGAGATCTGTGTATCTCTTCTTTCTATCCTTTAGCTGTCATTTTGTGTCATAGATTCAGTCCCCACATGCCACTGGCTATCCGTAAAAGGAGAAGGGATGAGATAACATGGGACAGTCCTCCCATGCCCGAATCTAGCTTTCGGTAAATTATCTTTTGAGTCATTAGTCTGTACAAAGTGGATTCACGGATGTTTGTTCCCTTCCAGCCTTATAAATAAATGAAGGCTGTGAAGTAAGATTCATTCAGAGGATTGGGTATTGGGAATCATAGAGTTTGAGTTGAATTTCGCTCCTGCTTTGCATCTGTGGACAATCTGTCTGATCTGCTTGCACCACGAGCTAAGTTCAAAGTCTATAGGTGATTCGAGAAGCCTGCGCATTAGTGCTTGACACTGGTGTGAACATAAAGTGGCCGGATCATTAGAGAAGTCTGATAGTTGGGACATAAATATTTTAGACTCAGTATGCTTGCATGCCAGGTAGCCTGTAGATTTGTTATGCTTCGGCTAACTTATATCTACTAAATGTTGCAGCAGTCAATCTGAGGAAAAAGAATTTCCTTATGTATGAGAACATCCTTATATAAATAAAATATCTATTTTTTCGTAATCTCTATGTGAGAAATGATATATATGAAATGGTCCTGTTGAATGGTTATGAACGTTTCAGAGCAAAATACAAAAATATGACTATTTTCTTTATTACTTGTGTTCAATTCTACAATACAACAATTCCTGCTGTGTTGCATTCTCCTCCCGATGGTATAGTAACATTAATTCAGTATAATTCTTCATGTAATCCAGTTGCACCAGTTCCCATCTCCAGAAATGATCTTTTTCCTCCTGATGACTGGATCACCAACTGGGCAAAACAAGTCCGAAGGCCTATCGCTGCAGCACAGTCCATAATCACAGAAATCGATGGCCAAGTTATCACTAGATTTCCCAGAGATCACACCGCTGAGCGTGGTGGACCCTCTGTCTCCAAAATACCTACTTCAGTGAAAAACCAATTACACCCTTTATAGACACAACCCCCACAACAAATTTTCATTGATTCGACTGTTTATGAGTCACTTTGGAAATTATTTACTCAACCCTTTGTAAATCCGAACCCAGTTTTCAGTTCAGTCTGTGATCACCCCCATTGTACAAAAACATTTTGCCAGTTTTCATCAGATCCTCTAACTCCTCACGGTGAACCTTCAAGCTCTCAAAGAATCAATATGATCAAGTTCACTCCACCTTCTGAGTTTGAGTCATTTGTTGAAAAATATAAACATGTTTCCTTTTTTAATCCGCAAGAATAACTACTTGTACATACTGTCTTTGGTTCTTCTCATTTTGGTCTAGGATATGTTGATGCTTCACCTATTCCTTCATACAGAAGAAATCCTATATATAAAATCCCAAAATCAGTAGAGATCCCTTCTGATTCTGAGATAATTGCCTTCCTTAAGATCTTCAAGGGAATTGGCCCATATGACCCAGAAGACAGTTGGAAAAAGAAAATGTTCACTTGGGATATATATACACATGAAAAAGAACATTTGTATATGCAAGAAGTTCACCTTCTAGACAAAAAGGACAGAGCACAGTTTAGCCAACAAAATAGTGAAAAATGGAAGGAATGGATGAAAACAGAAAATCAATGGATTTCATTTTATGCATGGTACTATCCCTCTGCTAATCAAATAGAACAATCCTTGATGAAGCAATTTATAAATCAAGCAAAACAAAAAAGGATCAAGGATAGAGAGAAATTTGTAGAAGAAAAGATGAAAGAAAATCCGGTAGTGATTCCTCCTCCATTAAAAGCACCAGTGTTTCATTCCAAAATTCAGAGTATGTTAGCCAAGCCAAACATTCCAAGAACCCTGATAACAGTAAGAGCAAAAGGAGAGGAATTGATCAGAAATGTGTGTTCTCAGCTACATGTAAATATGATGAGAGTCGGGACTCCGAATAAACATAAGTGGGAACTCCTTGACGGCTCTGCCTTTGAAACAAAGACTGAATTCCCACCTTGCAAAATTTTTGTAGTCATAAGTCAGGATGGGAAATTGTACAAATTGATTCCATCTCATCCTCATGATCACTCTTTAGCAGCCAAAGATTCCATAGCTGCTACAAATTGGACAAATCTAGCTTTATCTAGTCTAAAGAAATTTGTCAAGGCTAGATTTGATTCTCTGGATACTGCATGTTTTGAAATGAAATTCATGCTTGGTAGGATTCTACAGAAACAAGATTATAACACTGTTTGCTTGAATCACAGTATTAAGAATCTTTCTGAAAATGACCATACTATTGCACAAAGTCTGGATAAACTTTCTCTGCAAACAGAGAAAAAGATCCATGAGGCTGCAGTTGCCCATGGACAAGAAATTGTCAGGGTCAAGACAAGTCTTGACATTGTAAAGAGACAGGTTCTAGAAGTCTCAAAAGGTATAGATTCGTTGACGAAGAAGCCTAGTGCAGAAGCTTATAAATCTACTACCTTATTTTCAGATCCTAAAACTTCTGTTCCATATCATATCACTCCTACAGTGGAAAGTCTTATTAAGGCTCTCAGTTCTATCAACTTTCCACCTCCTAATTATACACATCCATATTCCCTATTTGCAAATCCAAGCTTTTTCAGCCCTATTCCTAATCCTACTAAATCAAAAGAGCCTGAAGAAACTTCTAAAGGAAGTGTTTCAAGTTTTATGTTTGGAGAATCATCCAAACACGAAAATGAAGATGATATTGATACGAGTGTGCATAAAATTGACTTCCCTCCAGATTTGGAAGCTCTAGAGAACTGTATCAACAATTTTTTTGCTGAAGATAAAGAACAATTTGGTATTCGACAATCTGAAGACAAATATGAGCATCAAATCAATGCTACTTCCTCCAGATCCCAATGGGATACCACATAGAATTCTGCACCAGATCTCAGGGATCTCATGAAATCAGAATACCACAAAGATTGGTCTGCCAGTTCCACCTATTCATGGAACATATAATTGTACTGAAGCTGAGATTTTATCTACCCTGCACTCTATGCTTGTCTGTTACATAACATATTTGGCAGATGACATTTGCCCTGTAAATGCAACTAGAAGAACCATTGGTAGTTTTGAAGGAGATTTGGATCCTTGCGAGTTTCTGCTTGATAATCGATGGACAATATTTTCCAAAGCCCTCATTGGAGGCATAGGGACCAGTATTTCCGATGGTCCTGTACAATATGATGTGTATCCTGATTTTTTTGTTTCATTACCTGACCCCCATATCCTGAAATGTTTAACACTAGGTGTACAGACAAAAGGGTATGAACATTTCAGAGCAAAATCCAAAAATATGACTATTTTCTTATTACTTGTGTTTGATTCTACAATACAACAATTCCTGCTGTGTTGCATTCTCCTCCCGATGGTACAGTAACATTAATTCAGTATGATTCTTCATGCAATCCAGTTGCACCAGTTCCCATCTCCAGAAATGATCTTTGTCCTCCTGATGACTGGATCACCAACTGGGCAAAACCAGTCCGAAGGCCTATTGCTGCAGCACAGTCCATAATCACAGAAATCGATGGCCAAGTTATCACTAGATTTCCCAGAGATCACACCACTGAGCGTGGTGAACCCTCTCTCTCCACAATAACTACTTCAATGACAAACCTCAATATAATGATGACCGTCCCACTCCTAGAAGAGTGTCACATTAAAGCAGCCTTGAAAAGTGGTTATCAGTATGTCCATTTGGGGATGGTAAGGATCGGTATTAATGCTCTACATAGAAAAGGACAACGCGCCTATGTTTTATCGGCCCTGCTTGATAATCGATGGATAGTATTTTCCAAAGCCCTCATTGGAGGCATAGGGACCAGTCTTTCTGATGGTCCTGTACAATATGATGTGTATCCTGATTTTTCTATTTCATTATTTGACCCCCATATCCTGAAATGTTTAACCCTAGGTGTACAGACAAAAGGGTATGAACATTTCAGAGCAAAATCCAAAAATATGACTATTTTCTTTATTACTTGTGTTCAATTCTACAATACAACAATTCCTGCTGTGTTGCATTCTCCTCCTGATGGTACAGTAACATTAATTCAGTATGATTCTTCATGTAATCCAGTTGCACTGTTCCCATCTCCAGAAATGATTTTTGTCCTCCTGATGACTAGATCACCAACTGGGCAAAACCAGTCCGAAGGCCTATTGCTGCAGCACAGTCCATAGTTACAGAAATCGATGGCCAAGTTATCACTATATTTCCCAGAGATCACACCGCTGAGCGTGGTGGACCCTTTGTCTCCACAATACCTACTTCAGTGACAAACCAATTACACCCTGTACAAACACAACCCCCACAACAAATTGTCATTGATCTGACTGTTTATTAGGCACTCCGGAAATTATTTACTCAACCCTCTGTAAATCCGAACCCAATTTTCAGTTCAGTTTATCACCCCCATTGTACAAAAACATTTTGCCAGTTTTCATCAGATCCTCCGACTCCTCACGGTGAACCTTCAAGCTCTCAAAGAATCAATATGATCAAGTTCACTCCACCTTCTGATTTTGAGTCATCTGTTGAAAAATATAAACATGTTTCCTTTTTTAATCCGTAAGAAGAACTACTTGTACAAACTGTCTCTGGTTCTTCTCATTTTGGTCTAGGATATGTTGATGCTTCACCTATTCCTTCATACAGAAGAAATCCTATAGACAAAATCCCAAAATCATTAGAGATCCCTTCTGATTCTGAGATAATTGCCTTCCTTAAGATCTCAAAGGGAATTGGCCCATATGACCCAGAAGACAGTTGGAAAAAGAAAATGTTCACTTGGGATATATATACACATGAAAAAGAACATCTGTATATGCAAGAAATTCGCCTTCTAAACAAAAAGGACAGAGCACAGTTTAGCCAACAAAATAGTGAAAAACGGAAGGAATGGATGAAAACAGAAAATCAATGAATTTCATTTTATGAATGGTACTATCCCTCTGCTATCAAATAGAACAATCCTTGATGAAGCAATTTAGAAATCAAGAAAAACAGAAAAGGATCAAGAATAGTGAGAAATTTGTAGAAGAAAAGATGAAAGAAAATCTGGTAGTGATTCCTCCTCCATTAAAAGCACCAGTGTTTCATTCCAAAATTCAGAGTATGTTAGCCAAGCCAAACATTCCAAGAACCCTGATAACAGTAAGAGCAAAAGGAGAGGAATTGATCAGAAATGTGTGTTCTTAGCTACATGTAAATATGATGAGAGCCGAGACTCCGAATAAACATAAGTGGGAACTCCTTGATGGCTCTGCCTTTGAAACAGAGGCTGAATTCCCACCTTGGAAAAATTTTGTAGTCATAAGTCAGGATGGGAAATTGTACAAATTGATTCCATCTCATCCTGATGATCACTCTTTAGCAGCCAAAGATTCCATAGCTGCTACAAATTGGACAAATCTAACTTTATCTAGTCTAGAGAAATTTGTCAAGACTAGATTTGATTCTCTGGATACTGCATGTTCTGAAATGAAGTTGATGCTTGGTAGGTTTCTGCAGAAACAAGATTATAATACTGTTTGCCTGAATGACAATATTAAGACTCTTTCTGAAAATGACCATACTATTGCACATAGTCTGGATAAACTTTCTCTGCAAACAAAGAAAAATATCCATGAGGCTGCAGTTGCCCATGGACAAGAAATTGTCATGGTCAAGACAAGTCTTGACATTGTAAAGAGACAGGTTCTAGAAGTCTCAAAAGGTGTAGATTCGTTGAAGAAGAAGCCTAGTGTAGAGACTTATAAATTTACTACCTTATTTTCAGATCCTAAAACTTCTGTTCCATATCATATTACTCCTACAGTGGAAAGTCTTATTAAGGCTCCCAGTTCTATCAACTTTCCACCTCCTAAGTCTACACATCCATATTCCCTATTTGAAAATCCAAGCTTTTTCAACCTTGTTCCTAATCATACTAAATCAAAAGAGCCCGAAGAAACTTCTAAAGGAAGTGTTTCAAGTTTTATGTTTGGAGAATCATCCAAACACGAAAATGAAGATGATATTGATACCAGTGTGCATAAAATTGACTTCCCTCCAGATTTGGAAGCTCTAGAGAACTGTATCAACAATTTTTCTGCTGAAGATAAAGAACACTTTGGTATTCGACAATCTGAAGATAAATATGAGCATCAAATCAATGCTACTTCCTCCAGATCTCGATGGGATACCACATGGAATCCTGCACCAGATCGCAGGGATCTCATGAAATCAGAATACCACAAAGATTAGTCTGCCAGTTCCACCTATTCATGGAACATTGATAATTGTATTGAAGCTGAGATTTTATTTGTCCTGCACTCTATGCTTGTCTGTTACAGAACATATTTGGCAGATGATATTAGCCCTATAAATGCAACCAGAAGAACCATTGGTGGTTTTGAAGGAAATTTGGATTCTTGCCTAAAAGCAGAAACTCGCAAGGATCCAAATCTCTTCCCAGATTGGGAACAATCTGTCATACTAAATGAATATGGCACAACTTATATGGATCCAGTAACCCATTTTCCCGTCAGTAATATGATAGGGAAACTCTTGTATGGGATTACTGTAAACTTCATTGGTTTTCCCCAGATTACAGATGATATCACCACCATCACCCTGTTGGCCACGAAGCTGCATAACATGCAACATTTTGATGAATATTTCAATGAGTTTCTTCACCGCCTACACACTTTGTCTCCTGACCTTGTTCTTGAGCCAAAGTGGAAAGAGATCTTTGTAGCCTCTCTCCCTCAATGGGTTTCCTCTGTTATTGTCAATAAACTACCCGGAAAAATTGGAGACTACAAATTTCGTATTATTAGACAAGCCGTTAAAACTATCATAGTAGAACTGTGCACTAAAATGAAGATTGCAAGAGCTGCCACAAATCCAAAGAAACCTCATGGTTATCAACAGCTTTGCAGACAATGGCACCTTGGAAAGGCAGGAAATTCAGAGGGGCAAAAACGGAGAAAAAAGCATACATTCTCCCGAAAGAATTCCTAGCCTCCCCAAACAAAAGGAAGAAAACATTACAAGAAAAAACCATACAAACATACAAAAATGTTTTCTAAAGGATAAGAAATTACATGTTACAATTGCAATAAAGAAGGCCATACAGCTCCAAATTGCCCTGAAAAGAAAAAGGATAAATCAAAGAAGAAAGTGCAATACAGAAATAAGAAAGGAAAGATAAATTTCTTTGATCTTCCGAGTAGCTGTGATGAACTTTTATCTTCTGACACAGATTTTGATGATGAATTGAATTATGTATATTCTGATGATTCTTCGGATGAGGAGCCTTGCAGAGATCCACATTGTACAGAATGCAGAGAATGTGATTGCAGTGATCCAGATGTTTGCAATTGCAACACAGTCATAATGATGAAAACAGACAATGATGAAACAAGTCCAAATCTTTTTGTGGAGATGCAGGCAGCCATTGATCCACAAATAAAAGAAATGTACAGAAATTTGTTGATGGATCATTTGAAGAATTTGTCTTCAAATTCAAAGAAATCTCCAAATAAAGGGTATGTACCCCCTGCCAGCCTTTTCTCAGTAGATTCTTTAACCAAGCAGTTTAGAAATGAAGAATTTGGAGAAAATCTACCACAAACATTGCCTAGTATTCATCAGGCAATAAAGGAATTGAGAAAGACTGTAAAAGAGAATAGAAGATTTTGTATAGAGAACCACAAAGACTTGGATGTAAAGTTAATAAATGCCTGTGCAGTAGGAGCTTCTACTTCTAGACAACCTCCTATATCTGGAAAAGAAGAAAATTGGACCTTCCATCATAATCCTATTTCTTCCCAAATCAACCAGAATGATGATTCAGATGGAGAAAAGGAAGAACATAGACCAAGCCTTGGATGCAATATCTTGAATCGAGATGTTATGTACTGTGTAATAATGAAAGTAAGGATCAGAGAACATTTTGAATATTGGAAAATCCTTATGGATACTGGCTCTCGATTAAATATATTCAGTGACACAGTTGTTAGCATGCATCTTCGAAGGCCAACATCTTGCCCAAAGGTCACTACAACCAATGGTGATATCTATACAAATCATGAGGCAAACATTGATGTGTTTCTCACAGAAGACATAGGAGTTCATCTAGTTTTCCCTATTGTTCCTAGAATGGACTGTGGCATGTATCTTGGAACTCGATTTTTTCAAAATTTCAGTAAACGTGGAGCTAAGCTAGACAACGCTAACAACAGGTATGGTTATTTTGTCAGCTTAGGAAACAAAGAAATGTTTTTCCCATTCATAAATTCAAATTCTCCAAATCGGCTAAAGAGGATAGAAAGGATGGAAAATTTGTTAGCAAAGATGGAGATTAAAAGGGAAATTCTGAAGACAGAAGAGCACCTGGACAATGACAAGTATGCAAGAGAGATAGCAGACCTCACTGCTAAATTCAAGGAATGTTGTTCAGATGATCCCAATGCCTTTTGGCATGTGCATAAATATGAAGTGGAACTTCCACTTAAGAAGGATTTCAGCGGTAAATTAAGAAGATCAAAAGCTGTAAAATGAATCAAGAACAACTTAAATTGTGCAAAGAAGAAATCTGAGATTTGTTGAAGAAAGGACTCATTAGGAAAAGTAAGAGTCCTATTGCATGCTTTTCCTTTTATGTCAATAAACATGCAGAAATAGCCAGAGGTAAGCCAAGATTAGTCGTAAATTATAAACCTCTGAATGCTATTCTTGATTATGATGCATATCCTCTACCAAAGCCATATTCCATTCTTGCTCAGATATCCAAACCAAAAATATTTTCCAAATTTGATTTAAAATCTGAATTTTGGAAAGTCGGGATCAAAGAAGAAGACAAATGGAAGACTGCATTCTCTGTGCCTCAGGGACGTTATGAATGGAACATAATTCCCTTTGGATTAATCAATGCTCCTTCGACATTCCATAATATAATAGATGAAACTTTTGAAGGGATGGAGGAATTCTTGAAAAAGTATATTGATGATTTATTAATTCATTCTGATAAATATTTATTTGTTTCCTAAAGCTGACAAAATAACCATACCTGTTGCTAGCGCTGTCTAGCTTAGCTCCATGTTTACTGAAATTTTGAAAAAATGGAGTTCCAGGATACAAGGCACAGTCCATTCCTGGAACAATAGGGAAAACTAGATGAACTCCTGTGTCTTCTATGAGAAACGCATCAATGTTTGCCTCATGCTTTGTATAGATATCACCATTGGCTGTAGTGACCTTTGGGAAAGATGTTGGTCTTTGAAGATGCATGCTAAAAACTGTGTCACTGACTATATTTAATCGAGAGCCAGTATCCATAAGAATTTTCCAATATTCAAAATGTTCTCCGATCCTTACTTTCATGCTTACACAGTACATAACATCTCGATTCAAGATATTCCATCCAAGGCTTGGTCTATGTTCTTCCTTTTCTCCATATGAATCATCATTCTGGTTGATTTGGGAAGAAATAGGATTATGATGGAAGGTCCAATTTTCTTCTTTTCCAGATATAGGAGGTTGTCTAGAAGTAGAAGCTCCTACTGCACAGGCATTTATTAAATTTACATCCAAGTCTCTGTGGTTCTCTATACAAAGTCTTCTATTCTCTTTTACAATATTTCTCAGTTCCTTTATTGCGTGATGAATACTAGGCAATGTTTGTGGTAGATTTTCTCCAAATTTTTCATTTATAAACTGCTTGGTTAAAGCATCTACTGAGAAAAGGCTGGCAGGGGGTACATACCCTTTATTTGGAGATTTCTTTGAATTTGAAGACAAATTCTTCAAATGATCCATCAAGAAATTTCTGTACATTTCTTTTATTTGTGGATCAATGGCTGCCTGCATCTGTACAAAAAGATTTTGACTTGTTTCATCATTGTCTGTTTTCATCATTCTGACTGTATTGCAGTTGCAAATGTCTGGATCACTGCAATCACATTCTCTGCATTCTGTACAATGTGGATCTCTGCAAGGCTCCTCATCAGAAGAATCATCAGAATATACATAATTCAATTCATCATCAGAATCTGTGTCAGAAGATAAAAGTTCATCACAGCTACTCGGAAGATCAAAGAAATTTATCTTTCCTTTCTTATTTTTGTATTGCACTTTCTTCTTTTCTTTATCCTTTTTCTTTTCAGGGCAATAAAGAAGACACCTTATAGGATGAGCACATCTGAATTGGTAGAGTTGAAGTTGCAGTTAAAGGAAATGTTGGACAAGGGATACATTAAGCCAAGTGTATTGCCATGGGGTGCATCGATGTTGTTTGTCAAAAAGAAATATGGTACTCTCAGTTTATGCATTGACTACAAACAGTTGAACAAAGTGACTATCAAGAACATGTATCCATTGCTGAGGATTGATGACTTGTTCGATTAGTTGAAGGGAGCAACGATGTTCTGTAAGATCGATTTGTGATCTGGATATCATTTGGTACACATCAAATATTAGGACATTTACAAGGCAATTTTCCAGACCAGGTATGGACATTATGAGTTTGTTGTAGTTCCATTTGGTTTTACTAATGCCTCAACTACATTTATCTGTTTGATGAAGTGTGTAGCATCCATATTTGGATAAGTTTTTCATTGTGTTCATTGATGATATATTGGTACACTCTAAGATGAGGAAGAACATGCTAAGCTTTTAGCAACAACGTTGAGATTGTTGAGAGAGCATTATTTGTATGCTATGCTTAGCAAGTGGAGTTTCATTCAGATTGAGGTACATTACTTGGGACATGTTGTCTCCAAGGAGGGAGTTGCAGTAGACCCAGAAAAGATAAAGGCCATCATGGAGCGGGTAGCTCCTAGAAATGTGGATGAGGTGAGATCTTTCATGGGGTTGACAGGATATTACAGGAAGTTCTGTTGTGGCCACAACTACCACCCTATTAAAACATGCTCTGTTAAGCAAGTTTTTGAATGGGTCCCCTAGAAGTTAGATTTTTCATTTGTCAGAATGATCTGTTTTATCACAAGGATGTTAACTATTTTCCGAGTCAGATTTTCCATGCCTGTTGGTTAAGCCATTGAATAAACCTCCGTTGCAATGGTTCATTCCTGACACAGCCTAGCCCTTTGTTCACTCCCTTCATCGGGACCTTTTAATCTTCACAAACATGCATGATACATTTATGCCCGTGCAAACAATCACCCCCACCCTTATCATAATCGTCGGTGTGCTTAACTCACAAAATCTTCCGTCAGATTTTTTTTTTTTTTTTTTTTTTTTTTTTTTTTTTTATTATATCATAATTCTTCATAACCTAAATACTCCACAAGACAGGCGTAAACCCTTTTGGGCCCATCACAATTAACAAAAGGCATTCATGGCTTCTGAACCCGACGGGTTTTATTAACTCAGATGTATACATTTCGGGTCTGAAAGCTCGTCGTATATTGCAATCAGCCCAAGTCCAAGGTTTATGTATATATGGTGCACCCCTGGCCTCCGGACCTACCAGACTTATGAACCGCATTGTATACAATGTCGGGTCCGTCCCTCAATTGCATATCGCGTATCGGTAGAGCCTAGGCCTTGTACATAATATGCGCAGCGATATGGCAGACCTGTCGAGCTATCAAATACGATATATATATATTTTTTGGGTCTGAAAGCCCGTCACATATCGTGATCGGCAGAGCCCCAGGCTTGTGCATATTGCGATATGCGATAGGCTAGATCTGACGATATTTATAGACTCCAACATATAAATTTTGAGGTTCGGTTGGAGCGATCGGGGCAGGATTTCCTATGTTTTTATATGTTCCAAATTTTCCAAAATTACTAAGGGATCGGGTCTTAGTGCAAAAGGCGGGCCTGTGGAGTCCTGATAGTGTAATCGCACATCGGGGCGGTGGAAGGCATGGGTCCTGTGACCATGGAGGGGTCGATACTCGATAGCGATTAAATGAAGCCCTCGAAAACCACGCCTAGCCTATGGATTGAGCGGGAGATTATGTGTTGCTTGTGTTTTATGTGTTCATCCTTTTCACGCTTACTCCCGTAGTTTACAAAAGTTAATAAAGGCAATGTTAAGTTACGAGATAATA
The DNA here is from genome assembly GCA_000404065.3 of Pinus taeda. Classification (NCBI taxonomy): domain Eukaryota; kingdom Viridiplantae; phylum Streptophyta; class Pinopsida; order Pinales; family Pinaceae; genus Pinus; species Pinus taeda. The sequence goes on from APFE030179476.1 coordinate 61,173, forward strand.
TTTTTGTTATACTGTTCGCAATCATGAAGCTAATGATAGCTATCCTTGCAGATGAGAAGTAAAGGACACAAGAGTGGATTCGAAAGGCCATATATACAGAAGCGTTGTATTTGAAGGTCCGGTCTCAAGCGTTCTGCGTCGGGATCCCACACGTGGCCTGTACATTCTGAAAGCAAGGTTGTCCTGGTCTTCATTATGGGAGTGCAACATAGAGTCACCCTTGTTACCAACATCTGTTCACTTCCTCAGGAAATGAATCGATTCAACCATTATGATTTCTACATGTCAGTGGTCACGCTGACGATCCTATCTCTGCGTACTCGATTTGCATATCAGATACAGTGGGAAGATGAAGAGACAGGGTAGACCTACAGTCAGGGGTGTGTGCATATGTATTACCTCTGAAGAGGAGAAGGGGCTTTTTGGCTTGGAGAAGAACAATCTTGATTTATTGTGAATAAAGGGGACTGTTTGGTTCAAGGAGGAGCATAGTTTCAGACTCACTGTATTGTTTTGGATCAGAGTGTTATTACTGGCATGAATGTAAATGTGATTTGTATTTATGCATATTGATGACTTACAGTTCACTATTAGTCTTGTAAAATTGAATGTGATTTAGTTTAATAGTTAACTTGTGAATGGTCTCTGGTTTGAAACTAAGTTAAACATCAGTTGCAAGTTTTAATTTCATAAAAGAATGTGGATTCCTATATGAGTGATTGGATTGCAATTTAGCTTTAATATAGTCTTGTCCAACTGTGAATTCAGTGATTGATTCATTTGGACTTGAATCTATACATGATGTTTAATATTCTTTATCATGCTCCTTTGAACATATGTATGATGTTTAAACCTCTGTATTATGCTTCTGCAGGATAGATTAGGATAACTAGGACTAGATTAGAGTAGTTAGAAGTAGTATAGATAGGATTTAATACATAGAGGTTAGCTGTTTTATCTTTGTTGATTTAACTAAAGTCTTCCTCCTATAAGCAATCTTTCAACATGTTCAAACAGTTTACGGGGTCCCTTAAAACCCATTGGAGCTAGCCATTCCAAACGAAAGCAGGTCTAATTGGGGCTTGTGATCGGGTTAGTTCCCCTTGTTGGCATTGTGCACATTTTCCATATCAATAAATTGGCACTAGAAGGGAGGCCTAAACCACCCTCTCTAGCTTTTCAAGATTTCATCTATAAGTGCCACGCATGGATTCAAAAGGATTAATGTATGGATCGTAAAGGTCGGAGAGATCCTGCCACACATTTGAAAGAGCCTCATTTTGAAGAAACAAAGACCCTCTAAGTCTTGTTTCTGTGTCACCCAAGGAAGAGAGACTATGGGAATATCCTGTCACTCAGGAACAACCAGTCATAGCACTTACTCGGGCTTACACTCGTTCTCTCTCTCAGCTTCCCATCTTTCACTCTTTACCTCCGACAACTAAGAGAAAGCCAAGGTTCTTTACCCTGAGTGAAGATACCTTTGTAGCCACTTCTCTTGAAGATATTGTGCTAGAATCCTTGCAAAGTATTGACACCCCTTGGGAAGAAATTCTTGAGGATTCCCCTTCTAAAGGCATCTCCTTGCTTGATTTTGAGAATCCTAATGGAGAAGCCTCCAACCAAAACTTCCCTGTCCATAATATGGCCAACGTTCCTCCTCCAAGTGGGAATCAGCCTCCACCTCCTCTTCTAGGTGGGAATCAACCCCCACCTCCTCTGAGAGCACTCCCTCCCTGGCTTGCACAGGATGCTGTAGCGGTACCTGGGCAATAACACCCCTTACCCAAAAATACAGAAAGTGTGTTACCCAATTTCGACCCTGAGCGGGGAGATATTGTTGATAACCATATTCGCTCTTTATTCCTAGCCTTGCGCAGGTTGGGGGTTGCCGATGAAGATGTGGTGTGCTACCTATTCTCTTTTACTTTGATTGGTGCAACCTCCACATGGTATTTCAGTTTGAGAATAGGGTCGATTACCTCTTGGGATGCTTTTCAACAGGCCTTTTTAGACAAGTTTGGTGATGATAAAACACCTGCAGCCTTAATTTTAAAACTATCCTGTCTGAAAATGGAAACCAACGAGAAAGTCAAGGATTTTAACATCTGGTTCAACAGAAGCCCAACCACCGCTAGACCTACTGAAGAGGTGCTAGTGGAATTTTATATCTCTACTATCCCTGTCCCTACAGTGATGTGGGTTAAAAGGAGTAATATGCAAACCTTACAAGGTGCTATTGATGAAGTAGTAAAGGTCGAGAATGAAATGCTTAGCCTTACATCATGCCACCCTACAACTGGAGAAAAGAAAGTTCCCAATCATCCAAGAAGAGCAGTGGGAATGGTAACAAAGGGGCTAAAACTAAAGAAAAGGATGCCACGAATGTGGAAGGGTTGCATCGAATCATTAAGAAACTAACGAGCATAGTCATTGATATGAAAAAGAATCATGGAGAGAGTACTAGTGGTAATGGAGGAGATTATAACGACAGAAAGCCCTTCAAGCCTTTCTATCGTAAGAAAATAGAAGGTGGTCATGGCCAACTTGCATTACCTACTCCACCTAATGAAGGGGATTTAAACAAAGAAGAGTTGGCTCTCATTGGATCTCTCCTTAACAAAGAAGAACGTATACTGGAGCTCGAACTAGAAAAAGGAGACAAGGAGGAATACCAAGTAGAAGAACCCTCAGATGAGGAAACCCAGATTAATGTGACGTGGGATTTCCATAGTGATGAGAATGACGATGAAGGAGAGAACATTGCAGAAATCAAGGCTAATGAAATCCACACGCGAAGTAAAGGGCCACTCCCAGATGCCACAAAGCTCTTAGACCGAGCAAAGCAAGATGTTCACCCTATGAAAGCATCCGCTCCCAGAGTTCTTGTTGAGAAGAGTAGGCCTCGCGGTCAATCCAAGAATTCCCCTGTCGCAAGTCACCTAGAGAAAGAAAATGCATCTCACTGCAACAAAGGCTACTCAAAATGGTAAACTCCCATCTAATAATGGCAAAACAGGTATGTTTACTCTGCCCTATCCTCAGTTTATAACATTGATTACAATATTTTGAATGATCTCAGGAAGTCTACGACTAATATCACATATTTTGAATTGTTAAAATTAACGCAGCAAAGAGATTTGCTGCTAAAAGCTATGAATGAGCGGAACTGCAAAACCCCCACCACCTCAAGCACCCAAACCAAGAAGCCAATGTCCAAACCTGTTAGTATGACTAGTGCAACCCAAATACCATAAGCTATGGAAGCCATGCTATCTAAAATGAATCGAAAGCCCAAGATGTCAGTGTAGCCATGATAGGTAGGAAATCAAAATCTATGACTCCACCCTTCCTTATCACACTCGAAATCTTCAACATGAATGTGCATAATTGCTTGGTAGACTTTGGCGCCTCATCCACTATTATGCCTTACACTATTTCTAAAAGACTTCAGGTAATACCTAATAAAATCGAAACTCGAATTATGCATTTGGACAGAACGAATGTGAGAGTTATTGGGGAGCTGAAAGATGTGTTGATTTGGATGGCTGCCAAACCTCAATACACTCAATTCATTGATATAGTGGTAGTGGATACACTGGAGGCTTATGGGATGCTGCTTAGTAGGGATTGGTCATCAAATTGAAATGGATATTTCTCAACTGATTGGTCCCACCTTTTATTGCCTCAGAGGGGAAAAGGTGATATGCTGAGAGTGGATCAGGAAAGATACATGAAGTACGTGGTAACATAACCAAATAGCCCCAATGAACCTGTAATGTTCTATAACTCTATCCTTGGGAATTATAGTTCCAATGTTTATGCCATAGAAACCTGTTTTGGGGAGTGCCATGCAGAAACAGTCAAGGAGGCTTTGACAAACACACAGTTGGAAGAAATAATTAAACACCCCCATAGTCCAACTGATGAATTGCCTTGTATTATAGTAAATGATAGGACTAATTTCATGGGAATTAGTTCTTTTAGTGTAACATTAGAGTTTATTTTCAAGACATTCCACTTTGGTGACTCTAACTGTCTTGAAAATGTAGGTGCTAGGAGCATTTTCAGTGACCTAGTAGGGAACCAACGTCTGATGGCCAGCCGGTTGGAATGCACATGCACCAGTAACACAACAGAACATGAAGGCCTGCAGAAAGGCCTGAGAAGAGCCATTGAAAGGAATGTAAAAAATCTCAGCGTCCTTGATGGCTCACAGATAATGGTGAACCAGGTAAAGAAAAAGATACACTGCAGTCCGCCACACCTGGTGAGGTACCCACATGAGGTATGGAGTTTAATTGACAATTTCGATTCTTTCAATGACACATACATACCTTGAAAGTATAACCACGGTGCCAATCTGATGGTTGCTATGGCCGGAGAACTTTTGCCTAATATTAGATTAAACAAGAATAAATTTTATGTTGAGTTGATTTTCAGATCATCCATAACTAATAACATCTCAAATTGGCAGGTTTTCGAAGGTGATAACCAAATCCTTGAGTTCTCGCATTGCGAAAGAACACTCAGAAACACAACCATTAACAAAAAGGAGCATGACAAACTTATAAACGGAAGTGAAGATGAGGTGATATCTTTCATTGAGAAATTTATTTTCTTTTCATCTCTCATGAGTGAGCCAACAGGTAAGCACACAAAATTACAACACTCATGGTTGAGCCCATTCCAAGTTGTGGAAAAAATTGTTCATGGAATTTACAGATTGAAATCCTTATAGGGAGAAATTGAAAAACTCCCTGTTAATGGCCAACATCTCAAGAGATACTTCTATACCTCCTGAGTATGTTAGAGTTCATTTCATTTTTTTGTTACTGTATTTGTATTCCTGTTCTCTCTTTTTGTTTTCTGCAAAGTCTATTTTCCTGCTGTTTTGAATTACATTCCTTTTAGCCAGCTGATGATGGTCCTCAAGTCTCATTTTACCTTTCAGATTTTCCCTCATTCACCACTCTCGGCCTTTCCCTTCCTCATTAACTTGCTGATGATTCTATTGTTCCTGAATCCATCATTTTCCTGCAAATCAAACAAACTTTCTATCAGCCCATGTGCACTTGAGAATCAACAGTGGAATGAAAACCGAAACCCCTCATGGGAATTTGTTGGGAACTGTGTGAGATCTGTTGATAACTTGGATATCTAGAGCATGTAAGGGCATTTTTATAAAACAAAAAATGTGTAACTACAGCTGGACTGGCATGGAGGAATGTTGCATTTAAATAAATCCCACTCAGAGCTAGCCTATACTTTCTTGGAAGGTTTACATTCATTTTCCATTGGTCCCATCCACCACACTAAATGGTCCAATACCTGTTACTCACAAGTAAACGTCCTTTCATGGGCTAAGCTCATTGTCTCATACCTTGTGGCAAATCTAATTGTGCTCTAGTCCTTGTGCCTGAAACTGGAAGGACTTATCTAAAAATAAATGAAATGTCAAGTCCTTGTGCCAATTTGGAAGGACAAGTTGTTTGGGAAGCCAGTTAGAGTAAGCACTATTGTTGGGCTCAGAGCATCGGTTGAAAGAAAGCCCAACCTTGCTTAAGCGGTTTAAAAATATGGCATGATCCATGACTGTGCCCCATTCAATCAATGAAAATATAGCACTGAAATTCTAATATAAAGTGCAAGAAAAACATGTCTACATCAAGCTTGATGAGCAATAAAGAGATGAGGTACACACTTAAATAGGTATGGACAGACCAATGACGGCCCCTAAGGGATTTTTGAAAGTGGGAAACATGTAAAGGAAGGTCAATAAACCCCATAATACTGCCATTGGAGAATCCCTGTCAAAATCATATCAGTAAGTAGAAGCTATTTGTCTCTGTCCCTCTTGAAGCAGTTAATGTTTAAGTGGAAGCCGTGCTTTTCCATCTATATAGTTTGCATTTCAAGTTTATCTTAACATCCTGATGTTTTATGGATCTGAAGGTTATTTGGAAACAGAAATAACTGGTTCGCCCAGCAGTTCGCCATTTGTTGTGGCCACAACTACCACCCTATTAAAACATGCTCTGTTAAGCAAGTTTTTGAATGGGTCCCCTAGAAGTTTGATTTTCCATTTGTCAGAATGATCTATTTTATCACAAGGATATTAACTCTTTGCCGAGTCAGATTTTCCATGCCTGTTGTCCAAGCCATTGAATAAACCTCCACTGCAATGATTCATTCCTGACACAAACATGCATGATACATTTATGCCTGCGCAAACAATTACCCCCACCCTTACCATAATCATCGGTGTGCTTAACTCACGAAATCTTTTGTCGCATCCTTTTTTTAATCATATTTCCTCATATTTGAAATACTCCACAAGATAGGCGTAAACCCTTTTGGGCCCATCGCAAATAACACAAGGTATTCATGGCTTCTGGACTTGACAGGTTTTATTAAATCAAATGCATACATTTTGGGTTTGAAACTCGTCGCATATCGCAATCGGCCCAAGTCCAAGGTTTATGTATATATGGTGCGCCCTTGGCCTTCGGATTTTCCAGCACTATGAACCGCATTGTATACAATGTCAGGTTCGGCCCCCAATCACATATCTCGTATCAGCGGAGCTCGGGCCTTGTACATAACATGTGCAACGATATGGCGGACCCGCCAAGCTATCAAATACGATATATATATTTTTTCGGGTCCAAAACCTTGTCACATATCGCGATCAACGAAGCCCTAGGCTTGTGTATATTGCGATATGTGATAGGCTGGACTTGATGATATTTATGGACTCCAACATATAACTTTTGAGGTCCGGTTGGAGCGATTGGGGCAGGATTTCCTGTGTTTTTATATGTTCCAAATTTTCCGAAATTACTAAGGGATCGAGTCTTAGTGCAAAAGGCGGGCTTGTGGAGTCCCGATAGTGTAATCGCACATCGGGCAGTGGAAGAAATGGGTCCTATGACTGCGGAGTGGCCGATGCCCGATAGCGATTAAACGAAGCCCTCGAAAACCACGCCCAACCTATTGATTGAGTGGGAGATTTTGTGTTGCCTATGTTTTATGTGTTCATCCTTTTCGCGCTTACTCCTGTAGTTTACAAAAGTTAATAAAGGTAGCGTTATGTTACGAGTGAATATTTTTGTTATACTGTTCGCAATCATGAAGCTAATGATAACGATCCCTGCAGGTGAGAAGTAAAGGACGCATGAGTGGATTCAAAAGGCCATATATACAAAAGCGTTGTATTTGAAGGTCCGGTCTCAAGCGTTCTGGGTTGGGATTCCTCATGTGGCTTGTACATTTCGAAAGCAAAGTTGTTCTGGTCTTCATTATGGGAGCGCAACATACAATCACCCTTGTTACCAACATCTGTTCACTTCCTCAGGAAATGAATTGATCCGACCATTATGCTTTCTACGTGTCAGCGGTCACACTAACGATCCTATCTCTACGTACTCGATTTGCATATCGGATACAGTGGGAAGATGAAGAGGCAGGGTAGACCTAGAGTCAGGGATGTGTGCATAAGTATTACCTCCAAAAAGGAGAAGGGCCTTTTTGGCTTGGAGAAGAACAATTTTGATTTATTGTGAATAAAGGGGACTGTTTGGTTCAAGGAGGAGCTATAGTTTCAGACTCATTGTATTGTTTTGGATCAGAGTGTTATTACTGGCACGAATGTAAATGTGATTTGTATTTATGCATATTGATGACTTACGGTTCACTATTAGTCTTGTGAAATTGAATGTGATTCAGTTTAATGGTTAACTTGTGAATGGTCTCTGGTTTGAAACTAAGTTAAACATTAGTTGCAACTTTTAATTTCATAAAAGAATATGGATTCCTATATGAGTGATTGGATTGCAATTTAGCTTTAATACAGTGTTGTCTAGCTGTGAATTCAGTGATTGATTCATTTGTACTTGAATCTATACATGATGTTTAATATTATTTATCATGCTCCTACTGAACATATATATGATGTTTAAACCTTTGTATTATGCTTCTGCAGGATAGATTAGGATAGCTAGGACTAGATTAGAGTAGTTAGAAGTAGTATATATAGGATTTAATACATAGAGGTTAGTTGTTTTATCTTTGTTGATTTAACTGAAGTCTTCCTCCTGGAAGCAATCTTTCAACATGTTCAAACAGTTTACGGGGTCCCTTAAAACCCGTCGGAGCTAGCCATTCAGGAACTTCACATAAATTGCTTATCATATTACATCATTATAGTGGAAAGGTAAGAAGTTTGACTAAATCAAGGAGTGTGAGGCCAGTTTTTAGCAACTTAAGCAATTGTTGACACATGCACTCGTGTTAAAGATCGCAGATCCGGACAAAGAGTTTTTAGTACGTACAAATGCTTGCAAGATAGGACTTGGTGGGGTCCTTATGCATGATGGACAGGGGGTATGCTATGAGTCACAAAAACTAAATGAGTACGAGCAGAACTACCTGACACATGATCTTGAGTTAGTATCGATCATACATGCATTGAAGATGTGGAGGCACTATCTTCTTGATATGAGGTTTGTACTAATGACTGATCACATTGGGTTGAGGTATTTGTGTTACCAACCGAATATGAATGCCTGACAAGCTAGATGGTTTTCCATGATCAGTGAGTTTGAATTTGAAATCAGGTACATCAAAGGAAATGAGAACATTGTGGTAGATGCTCTTAGAAAACAGGTATAGGGAAATCGCTTAGCAACTATGAGCTCCTATCAAAAAACTTACAGGATATGATTTTCTCAGGAAAGTCAGTAGGATTTCAGGTACATGGAGATTATGCATAGGTTGCAACAAAGTACAGGTACATGTACATGTGGTAGTACAAGTATAGGTACATGTGGTAGCAAAGGTACAGGTATAGGTGCACCAGATGGATACTATTGCCTTACAGTAGATGGATTGGTTAGATTTAGAGACAAGATATATGTGCTCAATAGTAGTGAGCTCAAGAAGGTGATCTTGAGGGAGTTTCATGCGAATCCATATTTAAGTCACCCAAGCTATTAGATGACATTGATTGCAGTAAATAAATTTTATTATTGACCGAATCTGAAGAAGGATGTAGCAGAGTTTGTGGCTAGGTGTTTCGATTGTCAGCGTGTGAAGGAAGAGTGTAAGCATCCAGGTGGAATGCCACAATGGATTGTGGTTTGAAAGTGGAAATGGGAGGTCATTTCCATAGACTTTATCACATGTTTTTCGAGGACATTGAGACAAAATGATTCCATCATGGTTGTCATGGATAGGTTGACGAAGTTTGCGAACTTCATTCCAGTGAAGTCTACATTCTCAACTAGCGATGTAGCACAAGTATTCATTACAAATGTGGTCAGATTGCATGGAGTTCCAAAGAAGATTGTGTCAGACAGGGATGCAGAGTTCACTTCCAAATTTTGGAAGGAGTTGTTTGCAGGTTTGGGCACAAAGTTGGCCTTTAGTACAACTTATCATATGCAAACAGATGGACAAACTGAGAGGGTCAACAGGATATTGGAGGACATGTTGAGGATGTATGCGATGCATCAACAATGAAAGTGGGAAGAGTATTTTCCCCTAGTAGAGTTCACTTACAACAATGGGTATCAGGAATCTTTGAAGATGAGCCCATTTGAGGCATTGTATAGGCAGAGTTGCAATACTGCCATCAGTTGGAGTGATCCAGTTGAGAGGGTGTTGATTGGGCCGAACATGTTAACATACATGGAACAAGAAATGCAGGTTATAAAAAGGAATCTAAAGGAAATAGAGGCTAGGAAAAATAGCTATGTAGATCGAAACAAGTTGTTCAAGGAGTTCCAGGTTGGGGATTAGGTGTACTTGCACATCAAACCAAAGAAGAGCTCCTTATGGATTTGATCATGTGTCAAGTTGACGCCATGGTTTCATGGACTCTTAAGTATTATTGAGAGGATTGGGCTGGTAACCTATTGACTTGCACTTTCTCCGACAGTAAAAGTCCATGATGTTTTCCATGTGTCATTGCTTAAGAAGTATGTCAAAGATGATGATCATGTGATTGATTGGTCTGTATTGTAGGTGGAACTAGATGGAGAATTCCAGCCGGAGCTTCAGTTTATATTGCAGAAAAAGGCGCTCATGCTCTGGAATTGAGTAATCGAGCAGGTTAAAGTGCAATGGAAACACTTTGTGCCCGATGAAACTACATGGGAGATGGCGGATCAGATGTGGGCTATATATTCTTCATTGTTTACCGGTTGAGGCAAAATAGTTTTGGTATGTCTTTGGTATATGTTATGGTACATGTTTGGTGATGTTTTGATATATGTACATATGTATATGGATGTAAACACTGCCATGAGCTATTTTATAAAGATCCAATGGTGTGATTTCATTATAATGGTCATGTTGTTATGTTATCATGTTGGTTTTCTTTCAGTAGGGCGAACATTGTAAATAATGCATTGAGCTATGTTATAAAGCTCCATGAGCAATATGTCTTCTTTCCAACGGTTTTGTTGAGTTATATGTGTGATTGAACACCGAGAACAGTGTCCTCTAAGGGGGAGGGTTCTGTAACAACCTTGGTGAAAATTCCATGGAATAAAAGTTAAAAATAATAACCACGATTGATGGGACACTTATTCCAAGTTGAATGTTGGTTAAAACATCCTAAGGGGTATTCATTTGGTTTATTATGGCTAAGGAAATTGACAAATGCAATGGCTAAGGCTTTGGAAAGACAAAATAACATTTTTGGCACAATTATTTATGAAAATAACGGAAATTAGGAGAAAAATAAGGGGAAAGTTCATAGGTTGCATGTGAGGAGGAAATTGAAGGAAAATAATAGAAAATGAAGAAAATAGAGGCCTAATTGATAAAAAGGTTTCTAAGGATTAGTTGGTACTTTTTGTTAGTTTAGTTTTGAAGCTATCTCATTATTTTCTCTCTCTCTCTCTCTCTCTTGGATACTTAGAGTTTCCTTGGAGCACTTTGGCATTGGATCAAGAAAGGAAAAGAAGGCAAGAGCAAAGAAAAAGAAAGCAAGGAAGAGTAGGATCAATAAACTACAACATGATTCTTTGGAGGTATTGATTTGCATGTGTGATTTCCTTGTTAGATTTGGCATGCATGGTATTGCATGTGGATCTTTTATGTCATGACATGGGTTTTTCCAGGCGTGACAATGTTTTCAACATAACCTTTCCATTTCTAGATAGCCTTGATGAGATGGGTTCTCATACTTTGGTTGAGCTAGATTTTCGGATGGATTCGAAGCTGAGTGGGGTGGATCTCTAAAATGAAAAACACATGGTCTAGTGGTCCTCGAACCGGACTGTGGATCATGGTAAAGCCACTAGCTTAGTAACCCCTGAGCTAGATTGTGGATTGCAGTAAAGCCAGGATTGTGTGCCTTGGTGGGCCTATGAATCTTTGTCGGTGAATAACAGGATATACGGTAAAGACAAGAGGTGGATTTCTCTTCATTGGGCCTAGTAGTCCTGGGATGTGATGTATGGGAAAGTTGGGAGAGTGGGTCTCGGTGTAGGGCCCAGTGATCCCTGGATCAGATTGTAGATTACGGTAAATCCTGAGAGACTAGAAGACACTAAAATACCTCACAGTGTAGGAAGAGAACTTCGGTAGCATCCATGCTTGTTTGGTTCTTTTTGGTTGGTTATGAGTCCCACATTCATGCTTGGAATATGGCATGGGGTGATTGGCTGAAGAGAGATATGGCTCAACCAATCTATGGTTAGGTGGAACGTGGTAGTCCCATCCTCGGTAGGTTTCTGCATTCATTAATGAGAAATTTGTTCTCTTGGTTTTTCATGTGTAAATGTACTGGCTTATATATGGATTCTATGGCTGATGTATTCATGGTATTTCTATTGTTATTATGCTGGTTATGTATATGTTTTATGACAATAGTTAAGTATGAATCTCATCACATTTTTACTTGTAGATGAATAAACAATGTATCTATGACCTAATAGATGATTATGCAACAAATGATACAAGGGAAAAATGCTTCATAATGATTCTCAGATAAGTATGAGATCCCTATGCTTAAATATGTTGTTTACACCTATAGATTACATATTCGTGACATGTTTGACTAAATGTCTGTTAGGGCTAGTAGAGGTATGTTAAGGGCTTTGATTTGCATCATTGTTTCCTTGTTATCTTTATGTTCTAAAGGTGTCATTCAATTATGGGTAGTGAACTGGGATCTGGGTTTGAAAAAATGGCTCAAATCCTGGGGACGCTGGCACAACACTGAGAAAAATAGACCCTGATCGCTGGCATGCCTTGTCATGAGAGCATCTAGAGCCTCTTGGATGTTGTCAGGCCCATAACATGGGAGCATCCAGAGGTCAAGTGACCTAAAACCTCAATGGGACCCAAGGGTTGGTTACCAAAAGTGTTGCGCTAGTTCTTAGAAGTCCTGTAGCTGATGTGGAAGGTCAATATGATGTGTTTCCATCGATTCCATTTCCTTAAGGTCACCTACAAGGTTGAATCTATAGTGACTTCTCGTCACATGTTTACTCAGGTTGGTCGGTTACTTAGGTAGATGTGGGAGAGCGCATTATAGTACTTACTAGTACTACATCAGTGATGACCAAATGACAAATATACAAGAAATTAGAACCATAAATTGTAATTTTCTCATTAAGTTATCAAAATCAAAATGTATTACATACATATTGAGTCATTTCCACTAGAGGTAGGAATGCCAATGGAAAATACATAATAAAGTAGATACTAGAATGGTAGATGGAAGAATCTCATAGTTTATGATTGTTAGTGGTCATCTTCTATGTTAGAATCATCAAAATCTGCATCACTGCTAATGCTCTGTCCTACATCCCCCTCGCTCCTCCTCCACTATAGCCAATCCAATTGATGCATCTGTGGATGTGGAGGATGACCCTTAAAGAGGATAACCATTAAAGTGATTAGCTCCAATACTAGTTCATTAAGATCCAAGTTGAGAAATGCCAACTCAACACTGTTGTCCAAACCCATATCATCAGGAAACACATCCCACATCTTTGTCTTTCCCTTCAACTCCTTTTACTTGTAAACGCATCCCACATTTGAGTTTTGATAAAATACATGTCCTAAACCGGAAACACATATAAGGCACATGTCTAACATGAGTTTGGCACATATCCTATCAATAGGAAATATGCCAAAAGGTTATTGCTTTTTAGAGTTGTAAAATGAATACTGAAATTTCAACTAGATAGACATAAAAGCTGACTAGTTTTTTATTATTATCATATTATTGTAAATCTATACATTAAAAAATAATTATGTTAAAGGAGCATTAAGATTATTTCTCTATATAATTTTAATGATTGTTGTGTGGAGAGCTCTCCAACCCAATATGGAAGTGATGTTGCAATGTCTTATTCGATAAACTTTTTGACTCAGTCAAATTAACAATGGTCAAATTATCTATAGTTTTTTTTATACTAGTATCTAATTCAATAAACTTTTTGACTCCATCAAATTAGCAGTGGTCAAATTACCCAAAGTTTTTTCTATGCTTTTTTTATTTAAAAGGATAAAATTCCAATGGATTTTAGATTCCAAACAAAGATTTAGTCGCATCAAATTTAATAAGAGAACAACAACCATGCAAAGTGTGAAGACAAACTTGTACAACAACGTGGATTTTCTGTTGAGGTTTGTCCTCCATGTTTTGTTCCCTACCTCCCTCTATCTTCTCTATTTTCACAAGTGCAGCCAAAGGTTTCTTAATAGCTCTCAGAACGGGTAGATTCCCCACCGTGGAAAGAAGACACAAGGGAAATTTCTTCACAAATTGCACAGGCCTCGTGTTCAGCGCTCGCCGGGAAACCTTGTGATAAATCGAATAGGTCCAAACTTAATAGAAGACAGAGCAGGCTCATCATTTCCTTTGGCAATAGGATTTTGACGGGAAAACCAGGACGATGGCGTAGTACAGCACGTCCAATGTAAATACTATAAATAAAATAAAATTATAATAGATTATAATAATCAAGATAACACTTTAACGCTAGAATCACATGCATCTCCAAATATCTAGGTGTACAGTTTTGAAAAGCCATTTCTTTTATATCATGCAAAGAAACTTCTTGGTAAGTATTTTCACAAATTTTTTTTGATAGCATTAAAAATGAATAAAATTTCAGCCCTTTCATCTAATGAAATATTTATGTTTTTACACTGCAGTGATCTAAATCTTCACTTTGTGGCCTCTTCTGCATTGAAGCTTCAAAAATTGATATTGATCTTTCACAACCATAATATTAAATAAATTCATTTTAATTTTGGAATTTAAATTTTGGATTTTTTAAAATACAATTTTTTTTTTCAAGTGTAAAAAAAATTTGATCCATCTCTACTCTTAATATATTAGAAAAATCTATACTAATCTATACTAATATATATTAATCATTTTATTATTAAAATTATAATAATATATTTAAATTTTACTATTAAATTTGGCTTGAAGTCTCTAACGGATAACTATTTATTAAAATGAATTCTAAGTAAATCTTTAATAGATCAGCCTGTATTCTTTTAAATATAGATACATGGAAGATTGAAAATATATACAACCATATGAAAAGAGGAGGGGAAAGTTTTTAATAACATATTATTATTAAAGAATTCAGACTTCTGTGATCCATAATCTTGTTTGTGAGAATAATTTCGGCAAAATCACATAAAAAATTCTTTGTCGAGGCGTTTCGAACCAACCACTGTGGTTCATCATCAGGACAAGTTGAAGATCCAATCTCAGCTATGACTTAAATAGAGACATCAACCGCTAAATTTCTCGGGTAATGGTTAAAAGACCTCTAACGGCTAAGTTTGAGCAGGCCCACGGGAGAGATCCCAATTTTTATTTAATTATTTTATTTATCAATTTATTTGTTATTATTATAATTATTATATCTATATTATATATAATATTATTCATATTATATTATCTATTAATATTAATAATATTATTACCAATATTAAAATTATTATATATTTATTTACCATTATGTATATTTCTATTTATTTACCATTATATAATATTAATAATTATTATTTATTTAAATTATTAGAATACTATAATGTTAAATATTATTATTAGATACTTACTATTTTATTATTAAGGGTAATGTTTAGATATAGAACTTAATTAAAATTAATTTGATTTTTATTTAATGTATTTGATTATTTATATATTTATTAAAATTATTAAATATAATTAATATATAATTATTTAATAATATAAAAATTTTTTACCATATTATATAATGATACTTACTGTTTTATTATTAAGGATAATGTTTAGATTTAGAACTTAATTAAAATTAATTTTTATTTTATTTATGTATTTGCTTATCTATATATTTATTAAAATTACTAAATATAATTAATATATAATTTATTTAATAATATATATTTTTACTATATTAGATAATGAATTTTTTTATTTATATTAATATATCAATATTAATATTGATATTTACTAATATATTAATCTTAATATCATAAATAAATATTATTTATTTAAATTATTAAAATAATTATAATGTCTGTATTGAAGAGCCTCTTGTCATTGCAAAAGTTGGGCAGTTTCATCATCGGAAGTTTAGAGAGGCCCTTGAGACTGAAAAATGGCCTATAAATCTTAATAGGGATGATGGCTGGAAGATTAGCAGCTGCCATCCCAGCCCTGTCTTCCTAGCCTCCTCATTCCGGTCTGTCTTGTGTTTCGTGTTCCTCCCTCAATCTGGTTTGAATGATATATAGCCAAAAATTAATATTATTGATAATATTATTAACTACTATATCTTAATAATATGATAGTAGTTTATAATTTTATTACTTTCTTATAATAGTAATATTAATTTAATAAGATTAATATTAGTAAATGAATAAATAAATAAACTTATAAATTAAAATAATTATTCCGTAGTTTTAATTACGTTTTGGATGTTAATCTTACGTTTAATA
>APFE030179484.1:13520-28127 GCA_000404065.3 Pinus taeda
TTAATTATTAATTAATTCACTAATTATTAACTCATAAATCAACTAAAGAATACATCAGTTAACTTAGTGCATGGACAGTTCAGTGGAGACAAGTGTTAGAGGTGAGTGAAAGGGAAAAACAGCTGTCAGTTGTGACTATAGTTGTGCATGTGATTTGCACAATCAATGGATTGAGTATTGCCAATGAGGATTGCGTAGTGTTGTACAAGGGAAATACGAGTTTGTTTCAGCCATTCTCATCTATTCTTATGCAGGATTGCGCAGTGGAGGTAAGCAAGCAGCGGAGGAGATTTGAGCCAGTGATTGATTCAGATCTGAGCTAGTTTGTGTGTAACAGGTGGAGATAGTGCTGAGTAATTGCAAGGAGTATTGTAATATGTATTGTTACATGTTCTCAATCAGTATATTATACAGATAGTTGGGGGTTTTCAGCTGTATTCTTTCCCTGGGTACATACTGTGTTGATATGTGTGATTGATGCTTCAATGTGCGCATGCGATTGATGTTTTAATTCTGTAAATTGATGGTCAATGTAGAGGAGGTTATGTATTATGCATGATTCCGCAAATAGTGTATAATCAGGATAATATCTATGAATAAGTGTCATATTATTCAAAATTTCTACATGGTATCAGAGCTGGTTGATTTGTAGAAAATGTTCTACAGGATATCAAAGCGAGGATTGATCATCAGATCTATTATTCAAAAAGTGACTATGTTTTATTTCTTCAGGCAGAGTCTATAATCGGGCCAGGTAGCCTCTGGATTCATCCTTCTTTTGGAAGGTGAGATATCTGGAAAATGCCCATACAGTCGATCTCTGTATGAGAAATACTTCGTTCTCACGAATTTTAGATCCGGAGCGGTTGAGTTTTGAGCTGGTGGAATTTGAATTTGCAGCGGTGTTTTCTTGGTGTCGAAGTTGAAATGTCTTTCAATGGAGTATCCAGCCTGCATGGAAAGGCTTCTCTATACTTGATGTGGAAAGCGTTGACAGATCTATTCCAAAGCAAGAGGGATCAGAGGAAGTTGGCGCTGAAGGATAAACTTAGAAACATTAAGTGTGAGAATGGAGACAATATGCCCAAGTATCTCACGAAGTTCACCCAATGCCGGGATGAGTTGGGAAGTGTGGGGGTGACTTTCGATGATGAGGACTTGGTGAGCTTGGCTCTACTTGGTCTTCCAGAGAGTTGTCATTCCTATCAGGACTCTGTCAATGGTCGGGAGAAATTTCCAGGATGGGAGAGACTTTGGTTGGATCTTGTGTAAGAGGAGATCAGGCGAAATACCAGGAACGGATCTTCATCCAAGGCATCTGATGAAGAAAATTGCGCTTTGGCTGCCAAAGCAAAGAAGGGGAAGAAAAATAAAGCTTCTCATTCTAGTGCAAAAGGCAAGAAGAAGGACATGTCCAAGGTGAAGTGCTTTCACTGTCACCAGCACGGACATTATGCCACAAATTGTCCGCAGAAGAAGAAAAATAAGCAAGCTGCTAGATCTACAGTGGGAGAGGCCTTAGCCTCGCAGTTTGAGCTGGATTTTTCACTGATCGCATGCTTGGTATCAAGTGTGATGGGATTGGTATGGTTCTTGGATAGTGGTGCGTCTTTTCACATGACAGGAGATCGAGATTTGTTTTCTGATCTGGATGAGAAAGATCTTGGAGTGCACATCGAGATGGGTGATGACGGTAGATACAGTGCGACTGGTATCGGTACCATTTCCTTTGAGAGGGAGTCTGGTAATCCCTTCATATTGAAGGAAGTGATGCATGTTCTAGGATTGAAGAAGAATCTTATCTCTGTGGCAATGTTAGAAGACAAGGGATATGATGTTGTTTTCAGCAAGGGAAAGGCCTTCCTGCATAGTAAGACAACTGGAGAAACCCGAAACATAGGGGTTCGAGTCAAGAACCTTTATCAGTTGCATGTAGATGGCTGCTCAGAAATGGCATGCAAGGTAGAAGGATTGGTGAGCTGGGATGATGGCGAGCTGTGGCACCAGAGATTGGGCCACCTTCACCATGGCGCCTTGAAGATACTGCAACAGATTTCTAATGGGCTTCCTAAAGGCACTCTTGCGTAGTTAGATCAGTGCAAGGGGTGTACGTTGGGAAAGTTTGTGAAAGCCACCTTTCACGAGAAGGATAGTCACGCCACGATGATCCTTGAGAGAATTCACACAGATGTGTGTGGATCTTTCTTAGTAGCTTCGACAACAAAGCATAGGTACTATGTGATCTTTGTTGATGATTTCTCTCGAAAGTACTAGATCTTCTTCATGCAGAAGAAGAGCGAGACATACTCAAAGTTCTGTGAGTTCAAAGCACTGGTCGAGAAGGAATTGGGGAAGAAGATGAAGGCTCTTAGGAGCGACAATGGTGTTGAATTCATCTCTGGCGAGTTCAAGGACTTTTGCAATGCAGAAGAGATTCGAAGAGAGCTCATAGCTCCCCATAACCCATTAGTCTGCCTCCTTCTGTTAGCGAATCTGTGAAAATATTTTGTATTTTTGTCGCCTTCTTTGAACCATATGGCGCGGCTCTTTAGACACCAAGTGGATTCGTCCTCTGCTAATATCTTTTGCTTTTTTTTCCCAAGTTCCCATACTCGTTTCCGAGTATATGAAGATAATGAATAACTTTTAAAGCAAGTGGATAAGATTTGCAATTCTTTGTCAATATCTTTCAACTCCTTCCTATTTGATTACAATTTGTCTCGCTGCCATTTTTTTACTTTCCCGCGAAGAAGTGCCATACGCTTAATGAACTCCATAGACTGATGTTGTGGCGGCCCTGAGTACTGCTGCCACTACTTGTTTCCTCAATTTACAAAATCCTCATAAAGAGATAAATACCATGGACAAACGCGTTGGATTTATGAGAAAGTATGAGAAACAATCCATACAAATATTTTTCATTACTTCATATATGCCATTCAATTCCACCAGCTGGAGGAGGAGATCTCCGAGTTCCTTTACATTTTTCGTCATGTGAACAATTGAGTAACGGTGATAAAGATTTAATGAAAATGTGAGAAAATGTTTCTTCATAACATCAAATATGTCTTTAAACAAAAATAAAATCCACGAGACGTGTCTTTTTCTGAAATTCGATCTTCGTTTTATAGTTTTGCGGCTTGGAAAATCTTTCCCAGAATGTTTAAACCTTCCGCGCGAGCTTGAAGATCTTCTTTCTTTGCACTCTTATCTTGCAACACCGTGTGGCACACATGTGAGAGGGTCTTATCTTGCAACACGATCTAGCAAATGTGAGAGAGAGTGCATTCAATGTCAGGCACATTTACTTTCCAAAGTGAGTTGACAATCAATTCTTTGTTGGACTGTAAAAATGCTCCCAAATCAACTTCACTATAATTCTCCTCCATACTCCGCTGCTCTTTGATATCTTCTAATAACTGCAACAAAGCAAAAGCACCTGTTCCCGTTGTTTCTAAGCCATTCGGCTATAAATGACAAACCCAAATATAAGCCTCCGTTCTTTCCAAGTTCCTTCGCCACTTCTCTTTCATACATGTAACCAATTGTCTGCAATATATTGTTTCCATTAGCTACACCACCCAGCAATTTAATGTCAGATTTAGCTTCTTCTATAAACCCACGCTTGTCACCTTGTACGTACTGATAAAGACGATCTTTCAAAACATGTACAAGCTTTTCTTCTCTTTCCTCTTGTACTTTCTTGTTATCCGTGTGCTCACCTTCAGTAAAGATCTCGAAAGAAGCCATAGAAGCAATTGTGAGGTGGCCTATATAGTCTTCAAATAACTTGCTTCCAAATAGCATCGCAAAGACTACTATTGCCTCTATTATCGTTTCCATTGATACACCTGCATTTCCATGTGCATCATATGATGCCCGCTGTGTTGGATCACTGGGAACATGGTAAGCTTCTCCTAATACCTGAAGATTTTGTGTTGCCTAAGGATCATTTGGATTTTTACTAAGGAAAAAGTAATAATCATTCTTGATCTCTGCTTCAGTGGCCGTCGCACTCACTACGAGTATGTCATAGTAACCCGTTTCCTTAACCAATGCTAAAAGTCTGCAGCAGATTCTAGAGTTCTGGCAGAATCAGATGACAAATCGATGTCCACCGAGAGATCTAGTTGTTCATGATGCATACTCTGATGGATGCATGGCGTATCTTGCGTTTTGCCAAAACTAGCACCCCTACTTTTGTGCTTTCTTGGCTTTTCGATCGACATTCTTTTGTGCTTTCTTGACTTTCTGTGTTTTTTATTTTGTGTTGTTTCGTTTTTTGGTTCAAATCAATGGTTGAAAGTGTCACACCTGATCGAATGGAGCAAGGTAAAAGTGTTGAAGAAGAAGTTGATGCATAAGAAGGCATATCAACCTAAAAATCGAGGTCCACCGAGAGATTTGGTTGTTCATGATGCATGCTCTGACGGGTGCATGGCGTCTCTTGCGTTTTGCCAAAACGGGTGCATGGCGTCTCTTGTGTTAAAACGAGCACCCCTGCTTTTTGTGCTTTCTTGGTTTTCCGATCAACATTCTTTTGTGCTTTCTTGACTTTCCGTGCTTTTTTTATTTTTCGTTGTTTCATTTTTTTGGTTCAGATCAATGGTTGAAAGTGTCACACCTTATCGAACGGAGCAAGGTAAAAGTGTTGATGAAGAAGTTGATGCATAAGAAGGCCTATCGGCCACATTTTTATAATAATAGAATAGGGTGAAAGTGAAATGGAAAGTATAGTATTGAATTATTATACTTTAGAAAAGCGTCGTATATTTTTCTTTTAAAATTCAAAGTTCGTTAAAAAAATAAAATGGTTATTTAATTAAGATTATAAAATATTTAAATAATGTATTGGGAATATTTTTTTTGGAGAAATTACATTTTAGATTATTTATCAAGACAAGATAGAAAATCAGATCATGGAATTAGATACATGTAGAGATTCTTAATATTTTTAACAGTTATAATAAATATGATTTAAATTCAGTTATATTTATATTATTTCAATTTCTTTTTATTGATAATTTTATTTTTATTTTTTTAATTGATGATTTGTATTATAAGCTTATTTTTGAATTAATAAAGATATTAAATGTAATATTAAATACTAATTGAGCTAAATCATGAGCGCAATAGTTGTTGATATAAAAGAGTAAAACATGAAGACACATTAGAAATAGTAAAAAAATAAAAAATAAAAATCACAAATTGAAACAACTTATCTCATAAAAGCAAGAAGGTTGGGAAAGAGACTTGAGCATAGAGATAGATTGATCCTTGTTAAGATAAGTTGTAGTGACCATAAATTTTTCATACTTAATAAATCTTCTATCCTAAAGTGATCTATATAAATGAGGATCTCATTCCCATAGACCAAGTTGAATTAAGGAAAGAGGTTCGAAAGGTACATGTAACACCTTAGATTGATCCTTGTTAAGATAAGTTGTAGTGACCATAAATTTGTCATACTTAGTAAATATTCTATCCTAAATGGATCTATATAAACGAGGATCTCATTCCCATAGACCAAGTTGAATTAAGGAAAGAGGTTCAATAGGTACATGTAACACCTTCTGTATAGCAGTGAGAACTATTTTTTTTGTTGGTAAATGAGACTGTCCGATGCCGATGATACTCTGGATCGATAAGTTAAATGGTAATAATATTGTTTTTCTTTTTATATATATTATGAAATTTCATAATTCAAGAAGGGAGAATGGAAACAAATTCCAACCTCCAGGTAGTTAGGAACAACTAAAATAGTTATACCTTTCTTTCCTACAGAAAAAAGGAGATCTCAGTGGAAATAAAGGGGTTTAGTCTGTTTTGGAAAACAAGTGGAAGTGAAGTAACAGAAGTAGTGTCCAGAGATGGACTTGATCTAGTGGATCACCTCGTTACAAAAAGGAATCAAAGGCTGGAAGGATCGATGCAGTCCTGAGGTTTGTAGCCTGATTCAAGAATAACTAAAACTGTTGTGTATTGTTCTGAAGCGGAAGCTCGGGGGTAGAAGAGGACGTTATTTCCAGTATTACATGTTAGGTCCCTATAATACTATTGATTCTCCCATTACTATTGTAATTGTATCCCTTATTGGTATTGGTGTTCCCTTATTGTCCCCATATTCTTATTATTGTGCCCCATAGAAGCCCACTATTGTTATTTTTGTGCCCTTATATTATTATTATTAGGTCGGCTTTGGTTACATTGTGACCCCTTAGACTCCTATATATAGAAAGGAGGTTTTTCCATTTGTATCATCCAAGAATTTCTCATTTGTGTAATGTAAAGGAAGGTTTCCCCCTTGAAGAGGCTGAATTCTAAAGCGTTTATCTCTCTTTTCTATATTTTTGTGAGCTAGTTTCATAACATTTGGTATCAGAGCTTTGGATTATAGGGTTTCGCTACTCCAAATAGGTCATCATGGCATTTTCACTATAACTTTTTCACTACGAAGTTTCAGAAGCTAAACAAAAAACTCATTTTAGAAGAAATCAATGTAAACCTTGAGTCCGAATTTCAAATCTTTTCTCGCTATATTTGCGGAGTTATGATTTGAGGAAGTTAGGGTTTTCGCAAGCTCCATAATTTCATCTCAAACAGATCATCGTGGAAATTTCACTATAATATTTTTTCTACGAAGTTTTAGGCTTTGAAATTAAAAACCATTTGAGCCAAAATCTTGGTGAAGATCAGGTCCAAATTTCAGATCTTGTCTCACTATATTTTCGAAGATATAGTATGAGGAAGTTAGGGTTTTTGCACACTCCTGAATTACATTCTAAATAGGTGACATTGGGAAAATCGTCATAACTATCTCTCTAAGCATCAGATTGAAATTTCGTAAGAAGCTGCAGAAAGAGGACATATTTTACTTTTTTGTATATTGTTTTCAGGGGTGAAGGTCAAAACAGTTACACGTGGTACTTTGTACAAGTTCGCTCTACTAAACAAGTATATAAGTAGATCATCTTGGGAGGTGGGGCATAACTCTTTCTTGGAGAATCCAATTTCAATCAAACTGGTGGAATTAGAAAGAGGGCATAGAGGGATACTACAAAGTTGAAATTTCAGACCTTGGAGATCCAAAATTACAGAGTTACAATTGTTCAATATCGAGTTCCTACAAAGTGAAGAAAGGTGTGTAGTTTTTTTTTTTTTGCATAAGTTTCGTTTGAAAAATTAGTTTGAAGGAATTCAAAGGGCATATTGAAGCATTATTATCAGTGATTTATGCTCCAAAGAAAGAAAATGGAAATACCTAGTAAGCAACCTTAAAGCTCTAGCATGACTCATGAAGAAGAGGAAGAAATGCAACATGATATATTAAAATTACAAGAACAAGTGCAACAAATTTCACTCGCACAAAAAGTGACAGAAGCTAAGATGGATGGTTTAAAGAAATACATAGAAGTTAAGATGTGTGGTGTGGAAGCTAAGATGGATGGTTTAAAGAAAGGTGTAGAAGCTAAGATGGATGGTTTAAATAAAGGCGTAGAAGCTAAGATGAATGGCGTGGAAGCTAAGATGGATGACGTGGAAGCTAAGATGGATGATTTAAAGAAAGACGTGGAAGCTAAGATGGAAGATTTGACAAAAATTCTACAAGAAATGCTTACTAATGGCGAAAGAGTAGTAAAGGAAACTCATGATGAGAACAAAAAAAATGTTAATCATGATTTCATAGAATCTAATGTTGGATCGAAGAACCACCATGTTCCAAAGATCGATATGAGGAAGTTTTATGGAAAGGATCCTGCAACATGGATACTACAGATGGACTAGTTTTTTGATCTCCATAATGTCCAAAACACACAAAAGGTACGCATTGCAACTTTATATTTGGAATCAAATCAGTTTGTATGGTATCGATGGCTTTGTTCTCGTAAATAAATTGTCACCTGGGCTATTTTTATGGATGAAATGATAACACATTATGAGGATACAAAAAGCAATTTTTTTTTAAGCCGATGGTAAATCTCAAACAAAAGGGTTCAATGATGGAGCACATTGAGGACTTCCAAAAATTGAATATAAGGGTAAAGATATTCTAGAGGAGCATAGGATTGATGTGTTCATAGGGACTTTAAAGGATAACATCCAACATGAGGTCCGCCTTTGGGAACCTAATTCATTGGAGAAGGTGTTAAGGTTGGCAACAAAAATGGAAAGAAAAATTATGGTAACAAGGAAGCCTACCACTCACAATCATAAAGATGGAAGTGTTGTTGCCCATAGCCATCCATAACCTACAAGGTTGACACCAAAACAATTGGAAGAAAAAATAGCAAAAGGGATTTGTTACAACTGTGATAACAAATACACTAAAGGTCATAAGTGTGCTGAGAAGAAATTATTTTACATAGATTGTGAAGAGGAGGAATAAAAGGAACAAGAAACGTCAAAAGAAGAAGATATACACTAGGAACAAGCCCTAGAGAAGGAAGAAATGAATCTGACCATATCTTGTAATGCATTGGCTGGAATTACCACTCCTCAAACTATCAAGATAGAAGGGAATATCAAGAAGAAAAAGGTAATAGTGTTGATTGATTCGAGCAGTACCCATAATTTTATTCATTGTAAGATAGCCAAGAAATTGAATTGCTTCCTATATCCAGCACCAGAGTGTTAAGTGATGGTTGCAAGTGGAGGAACCATAACTTGCTCAAGAAAGTGCCATAATATCAAGTTATCCATGGGAGAATATGTATTGAATAGCCCAATTATTTCCATTCCAATGGGTGGGTTGATGTTGTACTAGGAGTCCAATGGCTACAATCATTGGGTACAATAGATTTTAGTTTTCAAGAACTTTTTATGAAATTTTCTTCAGAAGGAAAGGAAGTTGAATTAAGGGGTATCACAAGGAAACTAGGAAGGATAATTAGCTCTAACAGAATGACAAAGCTTCTAAAGCAAGAAAAATGAGGCATAATTGCACAATTATGTTCACTAGAGGTCCCCACATCGAAATCATCTATTTCTCCAGATCTCCAAAAAGTCTTGGACAATCATTCCAAGGTATTTGAGACTCCCAAAGGCCTCCCACCTATTCATGATCATGATCATGCTATTCTTTTGATTCGAGGAAATATTCCTCCAAAAACTAGGCCTTACAGATATCCCTATGCCCAAAAGAGTGAAATTGAACGTATGGTTGCAAAAATGCTAGAGGTTGGTATAAATCAACATAGTCAAAGTTCTTTCTCTACTCCAGTAGTATTGGTTCACAATAAGGATGGATCATGGTGCATGTGTCCAGCTTATAGGGAGCTCAAAAAATTCACTATTAAAGATAAATTTATCATTCTTGTCATTGATGAATTATTGGATGAATTGCATGGATCAATTTACTTCACTAAGTTGGATCTTTGTTCAGGATATCATCAAATCAAAATGAATACTGAAGACATTCCAAAAACAACATTTAGAACTCATGATGGTCATTATGAATTTTTGGTCATGCCTTTTGGCCTTACCAATGCACCTTCTACATTTCAAGGTTTGATGAATTCCATTTTCAAACCCTTCCTTAGAAAATTTGTGTTATTGTTTTTTGATGATATACTAATCTACAGCAAGTCTTGGAAGGATCATGTTCAACATGTTGACAGGGTGCTCAAACTATTGGAGGAGAAACAATTATATGCAAAAAGCTCCAAATGTTTCTATGGAGTACAAGAAGTGGAATATCTGGGTTGTATTGTATCTCATGAAGGTGTTAAGGTAGATCCTAGCAAAATTAAAACTATTAAGGAATGGAAAATCCCCACATCCATAAAGCATCTACGAGGATTTCTCGGATTGATAGGGTATTATCACAAGTTTGTTAAGAATTGTGGGAGAATAGAAGCACCTCTAACAACATTATTGAAGACAGATGCATTTTCATGGACTCCAGAAGCAACGAAGGCCTTTGAACATCTTAAAGAGGCAATGTGCCAAGCACTGGTCTTAGCTACACCGGACTTCACAAAAACCTTTATTGTGGAATGCAATGCCTCAGGAAATGAAATTGGTGCTATTTTAATGCAAGAAGAAAGACCCATTGCTTTCGAAAGTCGTCCAATCAAAGGAAAGTATTTACACAAAGCTTTTTATTGAGAAGGAAATGTTGGCCAATACTACATGCAGCTTAAGAAGGTGACCTACCTCAATGGGAAGACACGTCAGCGGTAAAAACAGATCATTGATAGTCTTAAAATACTTTTTTAGAACAAAGATTATCTTCAAAAGAGCAACCAATGGGTCACAAAGATGTTGGGTTATGACTTTGAAATATACTACAAAAAAAGGGGAAGCCAAATTGTTGGTGGCAAGATGCACTCTCAAGAGGATGGGAGTGGAAGCCATTTCTTTGCGCCATTTCTATTATCCAACCAGATTGGATAAACGAAGCAAGGGATGAATGGAAGAATGACGAAGAAGTGTGGGCACTCATTCAAAATCTACAACAAGATCCCAATACATCTGATACATTTAGCTGGAAAAATGATTCGTTATGGTAAAAATATTGGTTATACCTATGTAAGAATTCCCAACTCAAATAAAATGTTTGTAGGGAATTGCACATCTCTCCCTTAGGAGGCATTCTGGATTTCTAAAAACTTACCACAGGGTAAGAAGGAATTTTTTGGGATGGCCTTAAATCAGATATTCAAAAGTTTCTGGTGGAGTGTTTGGTTTGCCAACAAAATAAAGTTGAAACAATTAAGACCCCAGGTCTATCAACCAACTAGGACAACGAATGGGGAAATATTGTTAGAGCTTTGAACCAAGAAAACAATAAACCCATAAAACAATAATACAAGGAATTTGAACCAGAAAATAACTAAAGCATATAGGTATGTTGCATGTAATATAACCCTGACAAGTAACTGAATATTAGAAATGTAGTGTTGTTGTGTTTGACAAACCCAGGGTTTTATTGAAACAAAGGTGTAATTCTGGAGATATTCTAGCAATGCGCAGGATCATAACAAGGGGTTAGAACCAAGATGTCACCTCAGAAATGAATCAATGTAGTCCCCTACATGTCTGTGCATAGATAGGTACTTCAGAATCCACTAATGACCTTAAATATATTAAATAAAAGTAAACAATGAAATGGTGACTGTAGTAATATTTGTAGCATGTATAATGATGAACATAAGAAAAACTCGAACTAGAGCATCAATATGTTTCTTAAAAGAGAGTCTATTATGTATAGAATGTTTTAAAGATTGCATACCGAACTATAATGACTAAGAAAATATAACCATAATAATCATGAATAAAATGAGATTCATTATAACCATAATAATCATGAGCATAACGATATTCATTATAACCATGTTGCTAGGACTGTATATAAAAAGGAGCTCATAGTATCTGACTTTAAACCTATTACTGAGCCAAAAACCAGAGATTTATACATGAATTGTTTAATTAAGAATATCAATTAAAGGCCACATATACCTTACATAATATCTATACAAAGAACCCTGGCCGTAGAGAACTATGCTTTAAACGAAAGAAAAAGGGACTTAAAAAAAATGTTGCTACATTTAAGATAACTCTTCAATAGAAATGAAGTCCAGAAACCATAGTTCTAAACCTTATATGCCGATAGGTCGCAAGCTAATAGATAGGCACCTAGAATTTATGATATCGGACCCCAGAAGCCAACATATGAAACCCCTGTGAAGGTGGGCTTGCAAGTGGAAACCTTGCAGAGGGTAAAAACCCTAAGAGAGTTTGTATCTAAACCAGTTAAATAATATGAGTAATTGCAAAGAAAGTGAATGGGTGGAAAAATTACCAACGTCAGGAGATTTTGGTTTCCCGAAACCTAAAACTCCATCCTCAAGACTTGATTCCAGAGATGTTCTTTCCTCAGAACAGAGAAGCTTGTCGGAGGAAGGGTGCCTGCATAGGGTGCAACCATAGAACAAATAAGAGAAAAATAGAAACAAAATCCGAGTCATATGTAGTGAATAAGAACAAATGACTTTTCAATTAATCTACCCATACAGGTGAGCATTCCAAACTCCACCCATATTTGAAGAGGCCATAGGGATGAAACCCTTTGCAGATCCAAGCGGTGGAAGAATGAACTGTGGAAGCAAAGAACAATACCATGAATAGTGCAATTTTGGTGGAAGAATCACTCGGAACCTAGTGGATTGATCCTTAGTAGAGGTTGCATTAGCGTTGAGTTGCAGAGCATCGTCTAAGAGGAGAATAAGAGACAAATGAAAAACTGAGGCCAAGGGTACCCGCGACCAGAACCCTAACCATTTGCAAGTGATTTCTTGTCGTCGGATTAACCCTTGTGAAATCAACGACCGTCGGATGCCCATCTTTCCACTATGGTGAGACCTAGTTGTAAAGCATGTACCCTTCTCAATACTTCGAGCATTAAATCTAATATTCAGGTTAAGGCATAAGGTTAACAAATCATGCCACAATAAAATCACACATGACTCATACTGTATCCCACCTTTGATTACCTATATACACATATCATATACGATATTGCTATAATGTGATTAGATGGGTATGGTGATCACATATCAGGGACTGATACATTCTATTTAAGAAAGTAAATATTATAATTTTTATATTTATATGTGTATTAACTTATAAGTTTAAGGTTCACATTTTACTAGTGGTATCAAAGCCACGGGTTCAAACTATCTGGCCTTCAGAAAGAAAATTGTTAATAACCAAATGTTTAAATGCATAGAGTGGAGAAAAAGGGAATAATATGAGAAGGGGACGAGGAACTACCCCACCTAACCCAGAAATGTGGATTCAGTTGGGGGGAATAGGATAAATGAGAATGTTGCATTACTAGAGACTGTTCAACATATACGAGTAGAAATGATGAACTTGCGTACTGATAATGAGACACTGAGGTTAGAACAGGAGAGAATCCCAAAAAGTCTCTCGGACCAACAGAATATGAGGGATCCAAATCCTAGTGTAGACAACAAACATTGAGAGGAGACAAGGCAACAGTAGAGAGGTCCTCTAGAAACCGAGGAAACGTGGATTAATAATAATGAGGTAGAATCTAGGAATACTTTCGGAGGTAGAGGGAGTAAGAAGCCAAGAATTGAGTTATAGGGAGAGTTTAAGAAAATAAAAGCTCCATTATTTGATGGTGAAGCAGAAGAAGAAGCAGAAGCTTGGTTGACTAAAATGAACCAGTATTTTCATATATATGAATATGATGATCATTTAAGGGCCTGACTGTCTATCTACCAATTGTGAAGTAAAGCCACCCTTTGGTGGGAAGAGATTAGGACAGTTTGAAATGTGGATGAGTAGGGGGTAACTTGGGATATCTTTCAGAAATAATTAAAAGATAAATACTTGACATAAATGTTTTATGATGAGAAAGCGAAATAATTCCATGACTTGCAATTGGGACAACAATCCATGGATGAGTTTATAGCCAAATTTACTTCCCTGCAGTGCTACGTTCCATATATACAAGAATAAAAGGGGAAGGTATAACGTTTCCTAATTATTGTACCAGCTCATATGAAAGAACGAATAGATTTTGATAACCCCAAAACAATGGATGAAACTATTTGAAAGGCACGTATCTCTTATCAGTAGATGCGACAGAAAGGTGAAGGTCATAAGAGTTGATAAGGAAAAAGAGGATAGAAGGGATTTTCAAGAAATTTTAAGGGTAAAAAATTAGGGGAAATGAATCCTATACCTAGAAAAATAGGGGGAGGAAACTTTGGAAAGTTTCAGCAGCGGAACTGGAACCCGGATGAAGCCAAAACCACAGAAACTCATAACAAGGCAGAACTTGGACAGCCACCAAAATCGCCCCTGTAGTGTTAGCAATGTGGGGTTTTAGGGTCCTATGATTCATAAGATCAAATGATGATTGAATATTTTCTTTCAATATATCAAATTGGTAATAACATTGCATGTTGCAAATGATTTCCAAAATATATATATATATAAATAAAAATAAAAAAATGAAAAGAGGGTATATATAAAAAAAATAGAATAAAATAATTAAAAAAAGATGACTGAAAAGAACCCCAGGAAAAGAAAAAAGAGTGAAAGTGATGCAAATTCAAATTCCACTAGGAGAAAAATAGTTTTGTTTTGAAAAATAAATTAGGAATTGTGTGCAACTGCTTTTAAATGCCACAATCACAGATCTTTGTTTGAATCATACAATATAATCATGGTCAAACACATTTGAAAATCAATTGTTAGACTAGAGAATAATTTAACTAAAATGTTTAAACTTGGTTAAAATTAGGCATAAGATAGGCCTTGCTTCCAAAAATTGTGATGAAAAACCTTAAAATTGTATTGTTCATGCTTTAAAGTGATATAGGTTGTGTCCTAACTTTTGGCACCTATAAACAAAAGTGAAAAATGACAATATGTTTTCTCATCTAGCGGATAAATGGCGGGCCCGATCTAAGCTAAGTGTCCTTTATGATGGTAATCGACGGTTCGCAATGCTTTTTGACCCCCTTGCCCTTCCTACCTTCATTGGTGGAGGGGGGTCCGAAAAGGTCGTTTCACTCACCCCAACCCCACTTTACATGTCACACTCTCATTCTTTCGCCACCCCCTCCC
>APFE030179484.1:28674-69062 GCA_000404065.3 Pinus taeda
CCTAAACCTCTCCTTCCCACCAA
Organism: Pinus taeda; assembly: GCA_000404065.3. Taxonomy (NCBI): domain Eukaryota; kingdom Viridiplantae; phylum Streptophyta; class Pinopsida; order Pinales; family Pinaceae; genus Pinus; species Pinus taeda. The sequence goes on from APFE030179484.1 coordinate 28,698, forward strand.
CGGTTCCCTACACCTACACCACTAATCCCTCTGCGACACTTGTCCAACCGTTTCCCCTACTCGATATTCATTTAATATTCCTCTAAATTACCATTAAACCTCCTAATTCTCCCACGCCTTTAACGGACGATTCCTTAACCATAAAAATCCTGTTATCCATTCCTGTTACACCCTTTGTTGAATTTGATCCTACGATGTTCAGTTCTATTTTCTCAATCTCAATTAATACATTTAAATTGTGACGACATTGAGCAGAAAAAAAGGCGCAACAACATCAGCTTCACCATCGTCACCAACCTCCGTTGTCAAAATTCTCCCGAGTAAATTGCATAACTCTTCAGCCTTTTCCAAATTGCTTCAAAATTCCCAATATGCCTCCCAAGAAAAAAACTAATGTTAATAATGAAAATTCTATGATTCCCCCATTAGTTGACCTTGATCAAATCCCCTTGGCTGATAGAGACTATAAAATCTCAGGGCCAAAGTGTGAGTTCGATTTATTAGAATTACACAGCTGGCCCAAAGACATATTCCTTGACCAGAGCGATGAAATTGGCCTTTGGGAATCCAATTTACCCCTCTACATGTTTCCCCAAACCCATCACTTCACCGAATTTGTCCTCACATGCCAAGCTTGTTGCTTTCCAAACTAGAGATCCATTGTGGCCCACAATGGTGAAATTCTATTCACAATCACCCCTCATTCAATTAATCGAATGTTGCAGATCACTTAGAATGATTCCACTATTCCTTTCTCAGTGGAAGCCATGAATGAATTATTTCAAAAGTTGACCTTTTCCGAGACATTCAAGATTTTTGAAATCCTCCTACCTAAAGATCTCTAGGTCCCAAAAATGAATCCACCATATCCCTCCTCCATTTTTCCAGATAGAGCTAAGAAAATCATTTCCATACTCTCATGTTTCTGGGGTATTATTCAGATGAATGCGTAGATGAACCTATTTTATGTTTTATGTCCATTTTCTCCACTGAAGAAAAGACCTTGGTAATTTTCAATTTTAGCCACTTCCTTGCTAACAGCATTCATGAACAATTCCTTAAGCTTCAAACTGAAGGAATGTTCAAATATGCCTCTATTCTTTTGTATATGTTTCTATTTTATCAAGCAGATAATTTCCCATTTACAGTACAAAAACTGAATGAATAGGGGGAGCCACACTCAGTCATTTTTTGGACTTCCATGTCAAGAATGAATTCAAAAGAATGCAACTTCAAAAACTTTATTGATTAATTTATTCATCTAGCTACATGTTTGTTGAGAAATGAGATAAAACCCAGGTTCAATGCATAGATTCAGAATAGTTTACACCTAAGTGAGCAGGTCAGAACAGGTGACTAGTATTTATACCAAAATTACACCAAAATAAGACTATATGGTTGTGAGATGCCATCTTATAAACTGCCCAGGTATCTCTCAATGATAATTTTTTCTTTAAAATACATTACCGAAATGATATACTCAAATGAGGTCCATTTTGTGTCAGCTAAGAAGAAATCACAATTTAGAATAAAGGCTCAAATAGGACCATTTATTTGCAATAGAAAGACAACAGGAGAGGAGGTAGATATCCTCCTAAAACAAATGAATTTTCCCTTGAGCTTCACTTTTTCATACGACCCATTTGCTATGATCTCTAAACTAAGAGTGGAACGAAAAACCACCCCATATGGTCACACTCAGAGGCTTGAAGTCGAGAAATACATGAACCAAGATGAGTGGGAAGAAAATACTCTATAGGAAGTAGAGGAGAAACTACTATCTACTGTTACTTAACAAACTCCCACACCTCGAGGAAAAGTAGAGAAAAAGCCATGGGAAAAAGACTCTCCTTCAGTCATAGAGGTTTCAGCCAAAGAATTCAAAATTTACACCAAGAAAGCAAGGACAAATCATAAGATAGATTTTTTTTAAAAAGGAGTAGGGAAAGCTCCTATAGTACTCAAGGATCCACATTTTCCAACAAGGGATATCATCTTTATAGGATATCCATTCTCTTCAGTCTCACAAGAGAATCCATGATACAACTCAGACATCATAATTAATCCAAGGTCAAATGGAAACAAGCATATTTGACAAGTATAACGAGATAAAATGTAGAAATGAGATTCTCAAAATCAACACTTATGATCAATTTCAGAAACAAAATTCCTCTATCCAACATAAGCTCTTGTCAACCTTCGACACTGAGAAAAGAAGAATGCAGATGGCATTCTTGCAAGCACGGGTCCTCCACCCTAAATCTGCAGCAGATTACAAGCAAACTACATTTGAGTTTGATGCAAAGGATGTCCATCTTGTTGATTAGATGGACATGCACAGGAAGACTGGGGAGATGATCTATTCTACATTGAAAAGTACTGCAATGATTTCTTCCAAATTGTAGGTATCCCTCACTAATATTCAATCCCAATTAAAACTTGAAAATGTTTCTTCTTTAGCAAAAGATAATAAGATAAAATCCTTGGAAGACTTGGTCATTAAGATAGGATATGACCCAAGCAATGTTAAGGCAGCAAAAGAAATAATTAAGAAGAAGAATGCTCACATAGGAGCACTCAGAAAATAGTTGAAAATATCAGCAACCGAGGATCCACAAGCAAAAGAAGTGGGGGAGATAGAGAGCCAAAAAGAAGAGAGGCTCAGATTAATTATGGAGGAAAATGCATGGATAAGGGACACTGTAGAAAAAATGGACAAGATGATCAAGGAGAAAGAATAAATGCACAACTAGCTATAATCCCACTCGATGTAGTACCTCTTGCAACAATAGTGCAAATAGGAGCTTCTACATCAACTTCAGCAGCAGTGACTACAACAACTATAGTAGGAGTTTCTACATCCACAACACCCCCTTCACCAACTTCAGATGGCTCAAGTAAATTGGTAAAATCCATGGAATACATGTCTTTACAAGGGGAGGAAATCAAGAAACTACAAGGACAGGTGAGGACTCCACCGGAACAGAAAGCAAGAATTGAAAATTCTCAATTGAAAGAGGTACATAAATATCAGAGGCTGATGCAAAGGATACAATAATTGGAAAAGGAATATTTCATAGCTCATACCTAATCTCAAGTTAAGGAGAACATATGGATAGATATCAACAAATCAATGACAGAGATCTAGCCATTAATACAGTTTATTTTTTAGCAAAATGAGCTGATTGAAAAATCTAGAGGAGTCATTCAAGAAATTAGGGAAATGCTAGGGGACAAGCCAACTGAAGCCACAGACCTCATCAAATTTCTAAATTCTAAAAACAAATATGTAGCAGATTAATTGTTCGCACCCTCGTCCGGGTCTCATTCCTCCTTGTCCTCGACCTTGCCCTTGAAATCCCCCCCACGTGATTGTTGTAACTAGATCGAGGCCTCGCATTTTTGTCTGCATTCGATAAGCTAGGGTCCTATCCATCATTAGTTCATAGCTCCGACATGTCCGCTCATCGTGGCCCACTGATCTACAGAAATTACAGTACAGTTGTTGTAGAGTCTGGGTATACTTTTGCAACAGGTGACAATTGTTTGTCGTGTGCTTTCCTCCCACCTCACAAATCGCGCACCAGAGTGCAGGGGGCACACTCGGCCCTGCTTGTGCCTCTAGTCTCAACGGCATCGGTCCCCCTCCCGCAAAATAGTTCGCGAATACAAGACAGTGATCCTTATCGTGATCTTGGCCTTTACATTTTATACGCCACACTTCTTCGTGTGCCTCTGGCTGGGGTGCCCTATCCTGCTTCAAAGTTTGCATCTCCAAGGATAAGTTTTTTTAGTTGCGCTTGGATTTGTTGGACTCCCAACCCCGGATCCTGTATCGGTGTTTCGTGCAACCTCATCACCATTTCCAATGCCTCTGCCTAGGTTGAGAGCTTCTGTTGTGACGGTGTTGTCCTCACGTGTGGTGTCAAAGACACCACAAACCACGCGCAATGCTATGCATCTGTCAGTGTCATATTAGCCTCACGGATCGTACTTTTTAGCCTCTGATCCAAATCCTAGGGGGTTTCACCTGGAAGCCTCGCTATCTCCTTAAGTCCGATGATCGTCTGCGTCTTCCACTTCGACCGACTAAATTCTATGTTCAATGCAATCTGAATCTCCACTATTCCAACATTCGGGTGATCATTCGATAACAACAAGTAGAAAGTGGTGATGGTAGAAAAATTTTGATTTGAGATGATGAAAGAAAGAGAAAACTTGATAAACCCATATTCATAATAAAATTTGAAGTTTGGGTCTAATTATGCCCCACATCCCTAATGTAATATTAAGGAGTTGGGTTTGTTACACCATAACATACCCACTCACATTTATCTACATTGAAAGAATTGTTGTAATTTTAGATCTAATGCTTGATATTTCTCTTCTTTAAATCCTTAAAGGTCTTCTACTAGCCCTTCTTATTATTCTGTGTCTAGGAGATTTTTCTTCTTCAAACCCTTCTTATTATTCTTCAAATTGAGTTCTATATGTAGATTCCAGCATTTCTCTTTTGTATGACCATCAATTTTACAATGGTTGTAGTGGTTGTTGGGATCTTTGCACGTATCCATTGTGCCTATTGTCTTTTTGTCCTCCCCCTCTTCCATTTATTCACTTCTTTGGAATCTTATAGGTGTTCCTTTTGCTTTGACACACTCAATTTCACTTTCTTCTTACCTTTGTTTTTCATGTATTTTTCCTATAAACAATCCACGACCATCATTATGAGTTTGAGTAACATCGCTTTCTTCCCTAGATAGTTGTGTAAACCCCACAGATACTTAGGAGCTTGTATGGGGCCATGGTAAAGATAAACATTATTATTACCATCTTCCTAAATTCTTTGGTGTACTCTTGTACACTCTACGCATGTCTTTGGCTAAAGTGATACCACTAGATCCATTGGTCCTCTACATACCTAATAGGGTAGAACTGGGAATTTACGAGGGTTTTGAAATCCTCCCACTTAATCATTAGAGAATCCCCCTCCAATGTCAGGGTTTTCATCTAGCTTTCCCAATAATTGAAGGCATGGCCCTCTAGTTTTAAACAAGTGAAAAAAAATACATTATATCTTCCTATATGTGATGAATGTTAAAATAAACCTCTATCTACTGCAATGAATTATTTAGTTTCAAAGTGTTAATCTCATCTTGATATGGCTTGATGTCAACCTTTGCTTCCAGGTTAAATAAGGACTATGAATGGCTCGTAACACTTGAATTGGGTTGTTCTCTTTTGATTTATTTCCTAAACTCCTTTAGTTCTTCATGATCCCCCAATTTTCCTTATGATATGACCTTTGAGTTGGAACCTATGTCTTCTCTAATTCTAATCTTGTTCATTAGAGGCACCATAAGGAGGTTCATATTATGGCTTACTTCTACAACCTGCTCATCTAGGCTTAAGAACCTATCCTCTACTTGATCTCGAGGGTTATTAATAGATTAGTGAAACATGGATAGGGTTTTATGACTTTCAGATTAACTAAACTAGATCACCTATAACTCCCCATAATATACCCAAAGAAACTTACTCTTATGCCAATATGGTCGATAAACTTTTTGGATACTCCATTAGAAAATTGATCACACCATATTTGATTTACTTGTTGCATTTATTACATTTCTATTTTATGTAATGAATATCATTTTATTCAGATCCAATGGACAAAATGCAAAGCCATTTTTTATGGTAATCTTGATAATCATTATAAAATATTTTATAAATACTTTTTGTTATAACTTTGATAATCATAATGAAGATAAATATAGACTGTTAGTACAAATAAGTACGATGGTATGTAGAAAACATATGCTCTCATTGTTAACCTATCAAAACCACATATTGACACTTTTACAGAGCCATTTACATTTGTTTTTGTGGGTGCTTCGTTTTTAGAGAGCTATTTACATTTGTTTTTGTGGGTACTTCGTTTTTACAGAGCCAAATTAAAACGCAAACAACCATGGTCGGCCTCTCTTTCGAATCCAAATCCCTTAGAACGCTCCTCTTCTTTATCCTACTTCTTCTTTCATGCAATGCCATCTCTGACGAAGGGAAAATCCTGCTGCAAATAAAAGAGATGGATTGGATTGACAATCATCATGTTTTGAGCGACTGGAATGCGTCTGATGAAAATCCGTGTGGTTGGAATGGAGTATTTTGTAATACTCCATTCAATGTCGTTGCTAAACTTAATCTCTCCAACGCTTCCACTGCAGGAAGGTTGACTTCTACTATATGTGGCCTTCACAATCTCACAGATTTGATACTGCAAAACAACCATTTCGGAGGTCCATTTCCCAATGGATTGTTGGCTTGTAAGCATTTGCAAACGTTGGATTTGTCAGAGAACCTGTTCGTAGGAAGCTTACCGCATAACATCTCTGCACTGAGTGAATTGCGTGATTTGAACTTGAGATTTAACAATTTTTCTGGAAATATTCCACTAGGCTTCGGCATGTTACGGAACCTGAAGACACTGTGGCTGGATGTTAATATGCTGACTGGTTCAATTCCTGCTTTTCTCGACAATTTGACTGAGCTGGAGAGCTTGGATTTCTCTAAGAATCGTCTATCGGGCAACATTCCCGCGAGTTTGATGAGGTTGTCAAAGATAAATGGTCCTTATATGGGAATGTCCAAAACGCTTGGAATGCTTGTAATCACGATTTAACTTACCATCTAATGAAGCGATGAAGCCTTGATATGATATGAACCATGAAAAGTAATGAGGAGCAGGGAAGGAAACAAAGGGGAATATGAAAATTATTTTTTCCAATGATTATTGGTTGAGCTAAATGTACATAAGAATCAATATTTTGAACCATTTCCCAAGAAAATATCTAATGTGAAGGTGCAACAATAAATACCCACCGCTATGAGAGGAGTGGGTAGTAGTACTAAGACTGTTTAAGGGTATGGGAAGTTTACCACTGAGCAACATGGAAAAACTTGATAAAAAACCATTCAAGGAAGAAACATGAAGAAACAAACCCATGAAGGAAATAGAAAAAATAAAATAAGGGGGAAAATGAAAAATATATGCATGCACAAGAATAGAGGAGAGTCATTTTAGAGAGACTATGTGAACACGAACCCACCACATGCTATAGAGTGATATTAGTTTGTGAACTCTTGAATGGTAATTCAAAGTCTAGATATTGAACCACAGGGGTTGTGGATGAGGGACTTGGATAGTGGGAGACATAGCATCCCTTCAGTCATAACACGCCTTTGAGGAAGTCAAGGATTAAAATGTGTTAGTTGTGGAAACTAGCGAGGTATCCCTCAAACTGAATCGGGTAGACTGAGAGAAACTTAATTGTTGGTTATATTATGCATGAGAAGCATTGAAGAGAAGGAAATTTTTTTAGGGACTATAGGAAGTGGTGAAGGGGTTCCCTTTTAACATGTGTCAGTCTTCAATAGCCATATTTGGTTATGTAATGAGCCCAAAATTAGTGTTTGATAGGTATCACTCCTATTTCATGTAAGTATGCACCACCAATAACCTAATAGATGTTTCTCTTAAGGTTCTTGTTGTGTAGAGTAGTTGAGAAACCACCCATAACAGTTGGGTAGGACTACGGGTTTGGTATGATAAAAAAAAATTTGATGTCTTAATTTGATAAAGGAGATAGGCCTTCATCACTCCACTCTATATTTTTTAGTAGAAATTCCCCCATGGATTCTTGGTCTGACTTAGGTGATTTGATTTAGAATATTAGTTTGTAGTTCTAAGATCTTCCTAAGATTATAAACAAAATGCTTTCATTGTGCTTAAGGATTCATCAATTTTTGCAAGTGAAATGAAGAGTTTTTATGTTAATTTTATGAACAATTTAACATAAACCAGAAACTAAATAACAGCATAAGCATGTACGAAACATCATCAAAAACACATTACAACAAGCACATGATAAATGAGTTCACCCTCCTAGGCTACGTCTCCTTGGTCCAGCTTCCAATGGCTTGGACCTCTCTATTATGCTCAAAAGTGTAAAAATATGTGTTTACAATGCTCAAATGCTTCTGAAACCTGCTCCAATCAGTCCATAATACTCAAAGATGGCTATCTAACCTCTTTTTGCAACGAATTTGGTGGAAAACTGAAGGAGTTATGACTTTTCCTAGTTTCCCCACTATTCGTTCCACAAAATGCTCCACAATCAGCATGATCTTACAAAGTAGCCCCAAAAGCATGCTAACTGGGAAAAAATTTCATCGTGTGGCAAACCATATTTTGTTGATTGACTGTTCATTGCAAATTGCAATTGACAGAGCTATGTGGGCTTATGGTCTGTGAAAAAACGGGTGATTGTGCGATTGTGATATCGGCGGACCTGACAAGACATTAAACTGCAGCTCATAACTTTAGCGCATCCGGGATATCGCAATTGGAGGAGTTCCGATGGTCTTAAGGTCTGCAAGACTCTGCCCTACTTCAGTTTGTGATTGTGATATCGCATCGCAACCTGAACCTGTCAGGATTGATTCTGTAGTGTCGTGTGATACGTGATGTGCAATTGCATCGCAACCTAGTACCTGTTGGGGCCGATTCTTTAACACCTTTCCACCTATCTTTTGCGAAGTGCGATTGCGATTTATCACATCGCAACCCTTCCCTGCTTGGTGGCTCATTCTTTAACATGATTCGTCTACGACTTGCAATTTGTGATATGTAGGGGCCAATGGCGGCCTCCCACTTGGTGCCTCCTCATTCGCTGAAGGGCCTTTCCACGTCATCTAATCCTGTCGTGTGAGCAAGTCAAACTTGAACTTTGACTTGTTATAACTTCTGCATACGAGCTCAGATTTGAGTGTCGTTCACACTATTGGAATCAAAATGATGAGCTCTTCGATCTAAAGCTAAGTTTAACAAGATTTTGACACTTTTATTTTTGAGCCTAATTTTGAGCACCTGATCATTAGGTGTTGGCAACTACAAGAAATATTATAGTGTGGTTGAGCCTATGATGGGTTGGAACATGCATCATTCTCATCAACTATAGATAGCATATGATCTTGATCAGATAGGTACCTTCGTGGACTTCATCTTTGTATTATAAATTATGCTAATGAGAAAGAAATGGTCATCATTGGAATATATTGTGTTTAAGTGTTTGTTTGCTTAATGAGATATATTGTCTATATAATCTCTATTTAAGACGTGAATTGTAGATCTAGATGAAATGGTTGTATAATACTTATATGCCTCATATTAAATCATTAATATACTTATATATCATGTCTTTCATGTTATGGACATGATGTAACAGGATCATTAAACATGGCTAGTGTCCATGGTTTTTTCTTAGAGAGACTAGAGAAGCTCCAAGCCAACTCAGGTAATAAGAGGTTCTTGTGAATCATGTGGTTATCAGAGGAATGAAAAATATACTTGACAAAAAAAAAGGGGAGACTTAAGGGCAATATTCTTCTCAAAACATGTAATGGAACATGAAAGAGTTCACTAAAGAACTTTGGAGATGTTGAAGGCTAACTGAAGGTCTAAATCAGCCATAATGTACCCTAGTGCAAACCATTGACCAATGGGAAGGTTTTCCTTGGATGGAATGAGAGGCTTGGAGACCTCAGATGGAGAAAACTAGGCATAAATGCCTCTTTGAATTCTTGGAAAGAAGACCTAGTAATTGGCACTACAATTGAGGATTTTTGTTCATATTGTATCTTAGCAGAGACCTTTGTGCCATCAAGAGTCTTGTTTGCAAATCAAAGCCCTATTGAGAATCTATCCTCAACTTTCAAGAAAATGTAAGGATTCTCCTTGTGGTTAACCATTCCTTAGGATGGAATTTGGGGTTTAACCCTTTATGTTGGGTGAAAAGAAATTATGGGGATGGAGTCCCTTAATGGATTTCTATAAGAATTTAAGGTTTTGATGCCTCAACCTTAGCCTCTTATCACATGGTTGACATAAAGGTTGTGATCTAGATTTGGTTAGAAGGGGGGTTACCAAAATACTAGAACCCTAGTAGAAATCAAAGGAAATTCCTTTCGAGCGCTTTGGTATGGTGTGTTATCCACTTTATTACAAAATATCTATTTACATAGATGGCATCGAAGTATTAAAGCATGAATACATATGAAGAATGACGCCATGATGACGTTGTAGTGCCAGGTGGAGGACACATGTCACCCATATTTGGTATTTTAGCTTTCCAACTAGTAAAATGAGTGACATGTAGCACAATCTAGTAGTGCCACGTGGCATGGGACACATCAACATATTCCATGTGTTGGATGATGTTTGGGAATCAAAATATGAAGTGGCATACTAAGTTAGCCATCGACCTATCATCCTATTAGGAGTTTTTAAAGGTTTGCAGTTATAAGTAATTCATCGATACCCTAGTATTTCATATTAGCATATTGAAGGATATTTCCATATCGACATGGTATCATATTGAAAGAATACATCCACATTAGCATATTAGCACCTCATAGGGGTATAAAATTACATATCAACATATCGACACATTATTGTATCAATGTCTTAACATATCACCATATATGAGTTATGGGCCATTGGTATATTGGCATGCTAGAGCACCAGAACTAGGGAAAGTGCACTTGTTATGGAAATCTTGATATGGCAAGGCTTTGATATAATAGGTGGGTTGAGGATGTAAACTAGTGTGAGTCTAATGTCTAAACAAGGATTGCCATGTGTCAACAACATGGATTTTACAGATGTTAATGTGTCCTTTAAGGGGGTAAATATTCAAATGGGTGTAACTTTGTGCTTGGAGATCAAAATGATATGAAATTCTATATTGTTGAAAATATATCAACAAGTAGAAGGTGGTCATGGTATCGAAATTGTGATTTGAGGTGACGAAAAAAAGATAAAACTTGATAAACCCATATTCATAATAAAATTAGAAGGTCAGGTATAATTATGCCCCACATCCCTGACATAATATTAGGGATTTTCGTGTACTACACCAACATTTCCACTCACATTTATCTCCACTTCAAAGGGCTATTTCACGTTTAGTAATGTAAGAGTCAATTATTAAATAATAACTACTCAAAAACCTTTTACTAACCCTTTCCCCATTATAAATTCTTGCTATTCATTATTATGGCATGAAGTGGTGCTATTATTGCTGAAAACAAGGCTATGAATTTCCTTAGGTATGATGATGCCTCAACAAAAATCCTAACCTCAAAAATATTGGTAAGTCTTGGCTACTTCATGATTTCCTCTGTCTTGGAAGGATATATCTTTAGGTCTCCTTAACCAATCACACAGCCTAAATAAACCAAATAATATTGTGCAAACTTACACTTCTTCAATTTTTTCAAACAACATTGTTGTGCAAACTCACATTGTTTCTTAGCTTGGATAACACTTACCAACAAAAAATTGGACTTTCCCTTGTGTGCATTAATGATGAAGAATTTTCCATCCTTAGTGAGGTCGTACTAGTTGGGTTTCTACATAAATATTGCATCATCTATGTAAATATAGGGACTTCCAAAAACCACTCCATATGCATCAAGAAGAACCACATCCAACCCTACTTCATCAATAAATATCTACATTGATAAAAAATCTTATTGTGTACTATTTGGTTACCTTTAATTTTGCATCTTTATATACCCATCCCAATGGGTTTGTGATGGGATGATCTCAAACCTCCAATGCCAATTTGTTGACCAGCTATGCTATAATGAGATTCGCCTACGATCATGAGTCAAACAGAGCATCAAAATTTTCTTCTTGACAAGTATCTTTATATGAAAGAGTTCAATCATATTCTTCTCTACTTATTAGTGAACGATACCTAGATTCACCTCCTTCTACATTTATGTGCAGACAATCTTCTCATCCACATTTGACCTATTTTCCATTTGATTACTCGAACGGCCATGATATTTTCCTTCTTCCCATCCTTCTTCAAGTTATTTAAGTTGAGTTCTAGATGTAGTTTCCATCATTACTCTTTTGTATGACCATCAATGTTACAATGGTTGTAGTGCTTGTTAGGATATTTTCAGTAATGTGTTATGGCTATTGAATTTTTAAGCTCCCCCTCTTCTATTTCTTCATTTCTTTGGAAGCTTATAGGTGTTACTTGTGCTTTGACCAACTTGATTTCACTTTCTTCTTACCTATATTTTTCAAGTATTTTTCCTTTACACAAACCGCATCCATCATTTTGGGTTTGAGTAACATCACTTGCTTCCCTAGATGGTTGTGTAGACCCCCCAAATACTTAGGAGCTTTTATGCGGTCTTGGGAGAGATACACAATATTATTACCATCTTCCTAAATTCTTTGGTTTACACTTGTACACTCTACCCATGTCTTTGGTGAAAGTGATGCTACTAGATCCACTAGTCTTCTACATATCCAATAGGGTAGAATTGAGAATTTATGAGAGTTTTGAAATTATCCCACTTAATCACTGGAGAATCCCCATCCAACATCATGGTTTTCATCTATCTTTCCCATTAATTGAAGGCATGAACCTTTAGTTTTAAACAAGTGAAATATATTTTTATAACTTCCTCTATGTTATGAATGCTAAAATAAACCTCTAAGTACTGCAATGAATTATTTAGTTTCAAAGTGTCAATATCACCTTGATATGGCTTGATGTCGACCATTGCTTCCATGTTAAATAAGGACTATAAATGGTTCACAACACTTGAATTGGGTTGTTCTCTTTTGATTTATTTCCTTGACTCCTTCTCTAGTTCTTCATGTTCCCCCAATTTACCTCATGATCTAACCTTTGAGTTAGAACCTCTATCTTCTCTAATTCCAATCTTGTTCACCAAAGCCACCATAAGGAGGTTCATATTGTGGCTTACTTCTGCAACCTACTTGTCCAAGCTTAAGAACCTCTCATCTGCTTGATCTCAAGGGTTATTAATAAATTAGTCGAACATGGCTATGGTTTTATGATTTTCAAGTTAACTAGCCTAGATGACCTGCAACTTCCGATAATATACCCAAAGAAACTTTCTCTTATACCAATATGATCCATAAAAATTTTTGGATACTCTTTTAGACAATTGATCACAACATATTCGATTTAGTACTTGGTTATATGTTTTTTTTGGTTGGTTTTAATTAATTTATTATTGAATTTTACTATTTGATCTCTCATATTGAGTGTCCCCACACAAAGTGGAAATTTTATGTAAATGATCATTAAGTAAATTGAAGACTTGCAAGAGTGGGATAGAAACTCCATGGTTAATAGATAATTTGAGTGTCCCTGTATGAAGTTGCATCATATAAAGTAACTAAAAACTTCTCAAACTTCATATAAAGTAACTAAAGAATTCTTAAAACTTCATATAAAATAACTAAAGACTTCTTAAAGTGATATGAATGTTTATTACACCCACTAAGTTAAAAAAGAAAAAGAAAAAACAAAAGACATGAAAATGATATAAATGTTGCTTGCACATGATCATTGAATAAATTGAAGACTTGTAAAAGTAGTATGTAGACTTGAAAAGATCAAGAAAACTTCTAACAAAAATAGATTAATTTAATAAATACATATGTAATCAAAATAAGAAGTTGATAATGCAAAAAATGTAATAGAATAAAGAAACCTACACACACTCACAACACTCTATCACTACGTTTATAATTATTAATATTAAATATTTTTCATTCATCAGAAATTTTTTATTTGATAAGAATAACTAGAAAAAACACATCACACTAATTAAAATTAAATTTGCAAATATAATATCAGGATGTTAAATAATGAATTACAGAATTTATATATAAATTTCAAATATATAAATATAAAAAATGAAAAAAAAGTATTTAATTTAAATTTTTTTTTATAATTTTGATATATTAAAATGTTTATTTCAATAAACAAATACAATAGTTGTTGAAACTTTATAATTTCACTTTTAACTTATTAAAAATTATAGTCGTCAATAGCAGGAGGGCTAAAGCAGATATTGTTAGAATAGTCGTCAATAGCACGAGGATCGTGCTTTAGTGTAATATATCTGATTTTCTAAAGAGAATTATGGTGTTTATCTTTAAAGTAAAGTCATTTCCGCAGAATTTCAGACTGTGAGTTACCTAGAAGCTGTTTTTCGTTGAACGGGCGTCTTCCTCGTGAATAAATATTATTTTAAAAGTATATAAATAGCTATAATAATATAATAATATTAATATGTTGGTTTTGAAAATAGTCTTATTCTTTAATTATATGACTAAATATTTAATTTTCATATCCGAGGGCATTTAGCTTAGTCATATTTAGCTTGGTCATATTCTATGGAGTTTCTAATTAGTGACATTTTTCACCATAGAGTTCTTTAACAGAACACACTCTCACCATCTATTCTACATTAAGTGGACTAAAATGGCATTTTTATAATAGATTAGGGCAAAAAGAAATGAAAAGTAAAGTATTAACTTATTGTATGGAGAGATGTTATTACTTAATCATGCCAATAAATATGTTTATCTCACAATAGACCTTTCACAATTTTAATTTAATCCGCTTAGATCTATCTTAATTCCACATCTACCAAGCTCTAAGAGGGATCAAATCTTTTCACTCTAAAAGAGGTTTGTACCTCATGATTCCTATTCAGAGTTAAGATGAATCTAATCTAATTTAATTATTAATCATAATTAATTATTATAATTCATAATATAGATATAAACATTAGTTTTATTTTTTATATGTACTATTATTATATTATTATCTAATTTTAAGATTTGATTACTAAGTTTAAGAAGGCATACATACTCTAACCCCCTCTGGTTTTGAACCCGGGAACACATGCTCTGAACCATTTGGCTCACTCAAGCTGCAATTTGTCCACTCAAAATAACCTGGGAACACATGCTCTGAACCATTTGGCTCACTCAAGCTACAATTTGTCCACTCAAAATACGGGAACACATGCTCTGAACCATTTGGCTCTCTCAAGCTGCAATTTGTCCACTCAAAATATATAGGACAGGAATAACCTCCTTGAAATATGTTGGAATATTCGTAGTATTATTTATAAATCATGAAATATGTTGGAATATTCATAGTAGTATTTTTGAACCCGGGAACACATGCTCTTAAACATTTGGCTCACTCAAGCTGCAATTTGTCCACTCAAAATATATAGGACAAGAATAACCTCCTTGAAATATGTTGGAATATTCGTAGTAGTATTTATAAATCATGAAATATGTTGGAATATTCATAGTAGTATTTATAAATCAAGCATTAAGATTTATCCCCAAGTTAGTTATTCTGTTTTGATTTTTTGATCTCAAATTAATTAATTAAAAAAACACCATATCAATACATCTAATATTAGGCATGTGGTATTAATAAGTCATGGTTTTGGTTCATAGTATTGTAAAAAGAGCTATTTATAAGTTAATAATTTCCATGATAAAGTGTGGTGAATCTCAACGGTTAAGAGCATTGTTACATGTTTTTTTAAATCTGCGTTTGTTTAACTAATATATTAATTCTGCTTTTCTTTTTGTGGGTAAACACCACAAGGGATTTTAACTAGTGACATGCACTCATTCACCATCAATACAAAGCATCATATACAATTTTTCATAATTATTATTAATAATAATTTAGAATATAGTTATAATTTAGTTAACTTTTATGATTTTTTTTTATCTAGGAAATGTGTAAAGTATAATGGGGCGAGTCTTTTGATATTTATCATGGATTGATATCAATAGGGGTTTACCATCCATTTAGTTTATATGGTTGAGCTAGTGTTAGATTTAAAACAATAAAATAAACTTACATTAACAATAAAAAACATTAAAATAAAAATAATGTAAAATTCTTCAATTTCCACTTTAATTTTATATCAAACTTTATTCAAAGAGATAAAGTAATTGAAAGTAAAAAAAAATAAAAATTACCTTTTAGTATTAGGGAGAAATTTATTCCTCTTAGTACTTAATATTAAATTGGCAAATGACATGGAAAAATAATATTAGTTTTTTTAAGCTGGTTTCTACATGCAAGTTCAAAAAATGAACTAGATGATCTCAACTTGCCCAAGGGGAAACCAATTATGTTTGCCATCTAATGGAGTCATATCTTGACAAAAATTTATGAATCTGTATCAATTCATGAAAAGCTAAAAAAAATAAAATATCTTTCTGGCATTTACCACTCTCCTAGAAATGCCCTAAGGTTACTAATTGAGAATAAAAAAATTATATTCATCAAATGAGTCTGCGGGTGTTGGGTCCTTTGTACTGGATCATGGGTAGGTTGACGGACGAATGCATGGAATATGGTATTCTATTCTCTGCAAGCATCCATTCACCTGTATCATATAGAGCTTTACTTGTTGTATCTCCCACTTTATCTCCTCCAAATATCCATGTGTCTGTGAGGGTGCTACTGGTGTTGTTCCCATGTCTTTGGGTGTCAATATCTTAAGTCTTGAGTATAAAAGTAATTTTTGAGAGTAAAGGATCCTTCTCCCCCTGGTGTGTCAAGGGTCCAAAACTGTATTGCCCAAATCACTAACCAACTCAGTTGTTTCTGGTTCTTCCTCTAAATTAATGACCACTTCCCAATCCTCCAATCTGAAACTGGAAAATTTCAATGTAGAGGCTCTGTATTTGCTGGTCTTTTCCACTCCTTGGTGGGCCCCATAACCTCACCCCCATCCTCTACATTATGATGTTATTTTCCGCCCCTGATTCCCCTGTTCACCCCCCCATCCTTGGCCATGGCTTCAATTGGGGTTGGCATTGCTTCTACTTCACATACCCAATCGTGCCATAAACTTCATTGTGGAATTCTTCCTATGATGCCAAAGAGGCTTCTTTAGCACTTTGCCACCTGAAAAAAATTTTGAACCTTCGCACTAACCACGACCCTAGAGTAGTATGTCCGCGAAGAAGGATTGGAGGTCCAATACCAAACTAGACCCTATATGCACTGAAGATACAAAAATAGAAACAAGAATTGAGATAAAATTGAACCATTTAAAAGGGGGGAGACCAAAAGGCTGTCAAGTGTGTCATTTTGGTGATTGGGGTTAAAATGCCACCCAAATAAAGCCAATGAGCTCAAACTTGCCATATAAAATGACCCACATTCCAAAAGGAGACAAACAAATTTTTAGTCATGAATCCATGTACAAATGCAAGAATCCCCCACCCTCCTTAATGCCATTTTCACAGAATTGACAGAAAAATAGAGTATGTTTACAACAAATTATTAGAGACATCCTCAAACCAAAATTCCTATACTTAACACTTTGGTCAGTGATGTAACCCCAAAGGAACCAATACAAGATCTTTGGTGGTACAAAGCCTAGTTCCAGAGGTGTTCTCTCTAATTTAGCCTTGTTGCCTCTAATGAATAAGAGAACATATAGTTATCCCCATCTGAAACGAAAGACCTTCCCAATAGACCCCTCAAGAGGTTAGCCCCAATTTTTCCAATCATACAAAGAAGTAAAATTCTAACACCTAACCCACAAAATCAACCATTCAAAGAAACCACTGCATGCAATCTAGTTCATATTAAACATGAAAAGTGGTAGAAAATTCACAACATACCCTAGACGTTCTCGCCTTGGTGAATAGCCTAGACTGACATTGCTCTACAGAGTTGTAACTCTTCCATCGTTCTGTCCCCCAGTTGTGAAGATGATACCTACGATGTCGAAATCCTTTGCAAGAAAACACCATGTACACACAAAGGCCACAAACTTGCACCGTATACCAGCCAGATAACTCATGTGATATCCCTCCACAATTCCTATAAAGTACCCTTTCTTCATCCTCTGAACGTGGTTGCAAGCCTGGGGTGGCCACACCACCTCCTTCCATAAATTGTCCTCGTATCCATAACCACGATAGTTCTATTCGCACCGTCGATCTGCCCTATGGAACTCACCCTGATCAAGGGTAAAAGTAATATTACTAATACTGCATCTTGTTTCAATAATGTAACATCCACTAGGTGGATTATTATACTTATAAACATGTTATGTCATTGTGCAATCCAATGTGATAATTGTTACCAACAAAAAATTGTGTTTTAACATAATGAAGTTATTTATGTTGAGATTCAACTATGTTGTGATTGTAGTATCAAGGTGTATGAATATTGTGCTTAATATTTAAAATTATTCGTCATCTAATTGATGATTTAATTAATATTAAAATGAGTGAGCATGTTTTATGCTTGAGTTTAGATTATATTAAAAAAGAATTTTATAATATTTTTTATGAAAGTTATAATTTTTATTTAACTTATTTTTTAAATTTAAATGTACTATAAAAGGATGATGGGCCATATTATGGGGAGATGGGGTCTTCGATTTCACTCAATTGATATGAACCACCATACCCATACCACTTAATTTAATGGAAAACCCTTTGGGTTAGGAAAAAGACTCCTTGATTTAATTTGGTTGATAGTGCAATTGGATGGTGCCATCACGACCTTCCTTTCTTACAACTTGAAAGGTTAATGCGCAAAGGAAGGAGGGTGAGGGGGGTGCCCTCTTGGCCATACCCAAGACATAGCATGATGACCATAAATATGTTGGCCAATTTAGACAGGGGGTTCGACTAAATTTTGGAGGACTTTTGTGGAGAGCCAACATGAGTGTGAAACTCACTGAGAGCATTAAGCCTATGCTAGACCACTACTCCCTTTTCAATTTTGACATGAGATTACTAGTTTTGGAAACGCTAGGTTTTCGTTGAGACTATGAAATCACTGGCGTTTATTTCGATTGTGAAACCACTAGTTCTTGTATCCTTCTATGAAATTACCCATAAAATGAATTGCTGGTGCTTTTGGTTGGATGTGAGACCACTGGAACTTGTTTTGGTTGTGATGGTTGTGAGACCACTGGCACTTGTTATGGTTGTGAAACCACCAACACTTGCTAAATCATTGCTAAACCACCTGTAAGTGATATCCATCACTCGATCCAAGTGGTGTTTCCCTTGTGAAAATACCGACATGTGGGTGGCGAGTTATGAGACAGAACAATGTAAATGACCTACGCTTGGGAAGATAGCGTGAAGTCCTTCTCCAATTGCTTTCATAATTTAGTTTGACTAGATAAGTAGAATGGTCTATGCCTTCATTTTATGAACTTCACATTATATTTATTGATAATTACCAGTTAATATTTATGTTTCTATGTGTGTCACAAGTGATTTTTTTTACTATATAGTCATGATTATTATTTATCTTGTATGTTCATAGTCATTCAAAGTTGTTTGATCCTTTAATTCCAGTTGATGATTTAGAGTTTACAACCTATATCATGTTCTATACAATGCTAGAATTATGTCATGTGTTGTTGCTTGAGATATTAAATTGGAATTGTGATTGTGAAACTCAGATTATATTAGATCTTACAACTATTATTTGAGCACACTATGGGTTCTAAAAAATTATATGAATTATAAATTGTGGTTGCATGTTCTAGAGTGGTTCTAGATTCAATTAACAAATGAAGCATATTTCATTTCCTAGTTAAATTTCGAAGTGGTCTATTGAAATAACCATTGAATCGACATCTATAAACAACTAAATTATATGTGGGATGGAAAGTAAATCGGATCGCACTCTCCTTTTTTACCTTCACATTTCCCGTTTGAGTGGATGAATTCACCCCCAAAAGGAAATCATGCATTACCAATTTTGGCATTCAATTTTTAGAAATGTGTCACATCTTCTAGCCTAACCATAATTGGTTGAGAAACAAATATCACCATATACTTCTACTCTACTATGTAATAAAAAATGGTGAAAGACCACAATTCAACATCATTAATCATCCACACATATAATTAAAGGTGATTTATTAGCTTCGAATGGTGGTATGATCCCTAGTTGCTTAGTTCGTGGGCACCGAGGCATTCAAATACCCTTGGCCATGAATGAGACAATATTCATAAATGCAGTTGTGTTTCTTTATGATAATAGTTCAGTTTTCAATTCCTAGCTCAATATAGAATGCCTCACATTGAATTCTATAATGAGAGATTACCAAATCATTATGTCAAAATGGGATATATATTTGTGCACTAATGTGTAATACACGTGCTGGTGCAATAGTCCCTTGATGAAAACTCTGTTTTTCAATGACGTCTTAATCAGGATAGTTTGTTGATTGGATTGATTTTGCTATGGCCTAGTATATTGATCAATAATTGAGTATTCAATGATTCATCATTGGTATATCTATGATTATATGTTGTAGTACATCAATATTTGTAATTTGTGATTGATTCAATATTATTTAACTAGAGAATTACACGAGGAAGGATCAAATGGTGGATAACTTGTTGGGAGGATGAATTTTATGTGATCCTTGGAAAGTTTTGGATTAATAGATGTGGGTTGATCGGGTGACAAATATTTAGAGTAGTTGTTCTCTCTAGAAAAACTTCGCCAAAATCAAATCCTCACAATAATAATATAGTTAGTCATGATAAAGTGATGGATGCCCAAGATATTGTCGATGGTTTCCACACATGAAGACCCCTAAAAAATAACATCCACCATTAAATTAGTTACTACAAATTAGATGATTGAGCCATTCTACAAGAAAACTTTGAAAATGGGGAAAGGAATGGTGATCATGGATCTAATTCTCTTACATTATAAGGAGAGGGTGATAATTAACAATCCAAACATAATAACTCTTAATCTTCAATCTCAAAGACTAACAACTTAATTCTACAAATAGCCTTGAAGAGGGAAACTGTAATAGAAAAATATGTTATCATGGACCTATTTATTAGCAACATTTAACAATATGGGATAAATATCCAACTTCATGGAAATATTTAATTAATTCCTTATTAAATTATCTCAAAGAAGTTATATGAACAAACAAATTTGTTGGTGGGAATTGATACAAGAAATCCTAAACCACTAGGAACTCTCGTCGTCCTAATTAGCACTACTCATTAATTAACTTCAATCCATACAATAATATATGCATATTTAAAAGAATAAAAGTGGACAATGAACACCATCTCAAATAAATCCAATCTTGTCTTCCTATATTTGGAAACCTAGGCTTGTTCAACCAATCTCAACATGATATGCCAAAGAGATGGTATTGGAAGATGGGTCAAACTTCTAAATGATTATATTGAATGCACTATGTAGCATCCAAGTGAAACTATTCAAGAGTACTTAGTGACAAATATAATGTTTGGTTGAGCTTAACAACTTTAATTGTTCACTAAACAAAATGATGGATTAAATTATGGCTATCATTATGTTGATAGGTATTAACAATTTTCGATTACATACCGTCATAAGGAACCCCCATTGATACCCAATGAAGAAAAAATCAATTTATATATTGGGAATGGAGACCACAATCAATTTAACATGATTTCAATTATAAAATAAGATTTTTTATTTACATATCAAACCTATTAGAAGTATTAATGATCCACTCCATCTATAAAATACACCACATTTTGTTATTAAAAAAATTATTGGGAGATTTTTTTGCATAATTATATTAAGGAATTTAACCTTTGATTTGTCAAGTAAGTGTAGCTTGGGTGGTAGGGAGGATTCGCTACTATCCTCCCCACCGAGGTTCCAATGCCACCGATATTGACATGCTCGCTTCTAGGGAGCCATTTCCACATGAAAGATAATCAACTCACCTAGACAAAAGTGGTTTTTTGGTTGATGTAGCTAACATAGATCTCTAGTACAATGAACCCAAAAAATTAAAATTTAATTTAATATCTGATTATATGTTTCTTGGTTAATTTTATTTATTTTATTGTTGAATTTCTTATTTGATTTCTCACAGAGTGTTTCCACACAAAGTGGAAATTCTCTGCACGTGATCATTAAGTAAATTAAATACTTGTAAAAATGGTATGGATTTTCTTTGCACATGTTCACTAAGTAAAATAAAGTAAATAAAAAAAATTATGAAAATGATATGACTGTTCCTTGCACATGAACATTGAATAATTAAAGACTTATAATAATTAGATGTAGACTACTACAAACACTAGTCCATAGGTTGTTGCAATGAACAAAAGGCACTTGAAATAGTGTAATGCTACTGAAGATGACACCTAAATTGGTGTGAACATTGAGGATGCAGTTCGTTTGAAGGGGAGGGGATTGTAACATCCCCAAAACTTAACTCTGTTGACAATGTAATTGTAATTAATTATGTTATTGATCTTTGTATGGGAATGTAAATGTAAATGGCCAAAAGACCTAAAATAATTGTAATTACAACAGGTGGCATCAGAAATGGCGGATATGACTCAGGGTATACCCAATTTACGACGCGATCTTCGGGTCCTGCAAATCTCTATGGACATGCAAGGGAAGCAGCTGGAAGAGATTCAGCAGATGCTTAAGGCTGGTCACCAGAGGAGCTCCAGGGAGGACTCCCCAATCTTGGCAAATGCTGTTGAGTAACTTTGGTCCTTGCTTTCTTGATGTCGATTTTGCGATTTTTAGATAATTTAGGCAGCTTTTCTCTTTTGACAGTGGATAGTTTCTTCATGTATATCACCACCAGTAGATCTGGAAAGGACTGCAATGTTTATTTAGCTAGGAAAAAGAGATTCCAGGACTATTTTTTCTGGTATGGAGTTAAAAACTTTAGGTGGCTCCTACGCCCGGTTTCCCCTTGGTGGGCGGGTAGTAGGTCTACTAATTTTGATGTAACTTTTCTGATATATTAATAGAAAATAGAGAAGCACCACCTTTGCCTACAAAAAAAAATAAAATAATTGTAATTACAATTTAAATATCTTCTAATGAAGAGGTGAATCCTTGATACGATATGAACCATGAGAAGTAATGAGGAGTGGTGGAGCCAACAAAGAGGAATAGGAGCATTAATGTTTTCCAATGAATTATTAGTAGAGGTAAATATACATAAGCATCAATATTTTCAACCTTTCCTTAAGAAAATATCTAATGTGAAGATGCAACAATAACTATGAGTAGTTATGAGAGGAGTCGGTAGTAGTACCAGGATTATTCAAGGGTATGGGAAGTTTACTACTAACCAACATGGGGAAACCAAATATAAAACTATTCAAGGAAGAAACACAAATAAACATACCCATGAAGCTTGATTGAAAACCATTCAATGAAGAAACACAAATAAAAAAACCCATGAAGGGAAATGAAAAAAAAATAAGGGGAAAAAAGAAAAATATACTCATGCACGAGGACAAAGGAGATCCATTTGTGGATACTATGTGTGAAACTCAACCCACCACATGCTATAGAGTGGTATCAACTTGTAAACCCATGATTGGTAATTTGAAATTAGAGGGAGTTAGAAGAATCCCTTGAGTCTTGGAAGGCCTTTGAACGAGTCGAGGATTAAAATGTGTTAGCAATGGAAACTAGTGAGGTAGCCCTCAAATAGAGTCATGTAGATTAAGAGGATTATGCATGAGAAGAACTAAACAAAAGGTGAATTGTTGAGGGAATATAAGAACTGGTGAAGGGGTTCCCTCTGAAACTATGTAGGCCTTGAATAGCCATATTTGGTTGTGTGATGAGCCCAAAATCAGTGCTTGATAGGTATTACTCCTATTTCATGTATGTAATGAAGGAGATTTCCCTTCATCCTTACACAACCAATACCTTAAGAGATGTTTCTCTTAGAGTTCTTGATGTGTAGAGGAGTTGAGAAACCACCCATAATAGTTCGGTAGGATCCTAAGCTTGGTGTGATGAAAAAGAAATCAATGTGTTAATTTGATGAAGGACGATGGCCTTCATGAATCCACCCTATATTTCTGAGTATAACTTCCCTCATGGCTTCTTGGTCATGCTTAGCAGTGGGTAACTCCAAGAAATATTAAAGTGTGGTTGAGCCTATGGTGGGATGGAACATGGCTCACCCTCGTTACATATAGATAACATATGATATTGATAATATGGTTAACCTTGTGGACTTAATATTTCTATGCTAAACTATCCTAATGAGAAATAAATGATCATCATTGGAATGTATTGTGTTTAAGTGTTTGTCTGCTTAATGGAAAATATGGTCTATATAGTCCCTATTTAAGATGTGAAATGAAAATGTAGATGAAATGGTCATATAATACTTATATGCCCCATATTAAATATTAAATATACTTATGTATCATGTCTTTATGTTATGGACAAGATGTAACAGGCTGATTAAGCATGACTAGTGTCCATGGTTTGTTCTTAGAGAGATGAGAGAAGATCCAAGATAGTTGAGGTAATAAGAGGTTCTTGTGAATGATGTGGATGCCAAAAGAATGAAAAAAATTCCTTGATTTAAAAAAGGGCAAACTTAAGAGAAGTATTCTTGTCAAAACATATAATGAAACATGAAAGAGTTCGCTAAAGAACTCTGGAGTTTTTGAAGGATAACTAAAGGTTTAAATCGGCCATAATGTACATTAGTGTAAACCATTTAATAATGGGAAGGATTTCCTCGGAGGGAATGAGAGGCTTGGAGACTTCAAATGGAGCAAACTACGCACATAGGCCTCTTTGACTTATTGGAAAGAAGACCTAGAAATTGGCATTAAAGTTGAGGAATTTTGTTGACGTTGTGTCTCGATGGAGACCTTTGTGACATCAAGGTTCTTCTTGACAAATCAAGGTCCTATCGAGAATATTTCCTCAACTTTCGGGAAAAGGTAAGGATTCTCTATGTGGTCAAGCATTTCATAGGATGGAATTTGGGGTTTCACCTTTATTTTGGGTGAAACGAAATTATGGGGATGGAGTCCATCAATGGGTTTCTATGTGAATTTAGGGTTTTTATGCCTCAACCTTAGCCTTTGTCACATGGATAACATAAGGGCTATGATCCAGAGCTAGTCAAAAGGGGGATTACAAAAGTACTAGAACCGTAGGAGAAATCAAAGGAAATGCCTTTCAAACACTTTGGTATGGTATGTTCTGGTCAACAAGCTCAACTTGATGAAAAAATCTTTATTTACATAGATGGCATTTAAGTATGAATTCATGAAGACTTCTGAAGAATGAAATCTTGATGATGTAAAAATTGTTGATTTCATAGAGCGAGGTCAAGGACACATGTCACCCATATTTGACATCTTTGGCTTGCCAACTAGGAAAATGAGTGACACGAAAAACAATTTAGTAGTGCCACGTGGCATGGGACACATCAACATATGCCATGTGTTGGATGCTGATTGGGAATTGGAGATATGAGGTGGCATGTTGAGTTGGCCACCAACTTATCGACCTATTAGGAATTTGTAAAGGTTTTTATTTATAATAAATACATGGATACCCTGGTATTTCATATCAACATATTGAAGGATATTTCCATATCAACATGTTAGCATATTGAAAGAATACAACCACATTAGCATATTGGCAACTCAAATGTGTAGGTTTAATCTTGTACAGAAATTACCTTCATATGAATTCTAAAAACAAAAATAAACAATGGCAAGAGCATAAAACATAAAACAAATATACACAGATATTTTCCCTTCGATCCCAAAACCAGGACTACCAGATTGATTTTTCATTATGTTCATTTCAATGTTACAATGCATATATATACATGTCGAAGAATCCATAATCCCTAATCCATTAACCTTGGATTAGAACATAATCGTAGTTCCCTTGACCATATCTACAAAATACCATGGACTGAAAACCATCATGCCTAAAATCATGTGCAAAATCCATGCACAAAACCATAGGTAGGTCTGCCCACCTAATATAGGGTCCAAAAATTTTTTACGGAGCAGCACCTGGCATGTGGGGTAGTCTTGGAAAGAATATAAAACAACCCAACATTATCCCACTTGTTGTTTACTTTCCACAGGAGATCTGAGTCATTGATCCCATGCCCATTGTTTCTCTACACCAAGAGAAATTCTCAGTGCTCACAGACTTTGTCAATGCATCTGTAGTATTCTTCAAAGTGTCCACCTTTACAAGAAACACCTTTTTGTCCACAACCATATCCCTAACAAAGTAATACTGAACATCACTGTGCTTTTTCTTTGAATGATAAGCAGGGTTCTTTGCCAAGAAAATTACAGTTTGCTTGTCACAGTCTATCCTTATAGCTCGCTGTACTAACCCTATACTTCAACTCAATCTCTGCAACCAAACTTCTTCCTTTCTTGCATGAGTGGCTGCCATGTATTCTGCCTATGTAGTTGAAATTGCCACTACAGACTGTCTCTTACTCATCCAACTAACTACATCTCCAAATAGGTTAAACACATATCCACTTGTAGGTCTTCTCTAATCCAGATCTTCAATCCAGTATGCATCAACAAAGCCATGGATGTCCAAAACTTTGTCCAATCCTGGTCTTCCTTGGTAGTAAAAACCATAATCACTAGTGCCACGCAAATACCTTAAAACCCGCTTCACTGTTGTCCAATTCTCCTTCGCTGGTCTTAACATAAACCTACTCAATACTCCCATTGCATGTGTAATGTCTAGTCTAGTACAAACCATTGCATACATCAAGCTACCGAATGCACTTGCATATGGAACATCGGACATGTCCTCTTGCTTTTCTTGTGTCTTGGGACACTGTTCAGCAAATAAATTTGCACCTACAGGAATAGGAACCTTCACTGGTTTACTATCTTTCATATTAAACCTCTGTAGTATTGTCTTGACATACTTCCTCTGGTTTAACTAGAGCTTCCTCTTTGCCCGATCTTGTTTAATTTCCATGCCCAAATATAGTTTGCAGCACCAAGATATTCCATGTCGAATTTGGAGGACAATTGGGTCTTCAAATCCTGGATAATTTCTTTTCATTTCCAACTAGAAACATATCATCCACATACAAGACCATACAAATAACATAGTCCCCAATTAATTTAAAATACACAAAATGATCTGCTTTTATTTTGGTGAAGCCAAGCCCCCGTATAAATGTATCAAATTTCTAATACCACATCCTTGGTGACTGTTTTAACCTATACAAATACTTTTTTAACTTTCATGCTAGTTCTTTCTTACCCTTCACTGCAAATCCTTCATGTTGCTTCATGTATATATCTTCTTTTAGATCCCCGTGAAGAAATGTTGTCTTCACATCCATCTCCTCTACCTAAAAATCAAAAGTAGCAACAACATATAAAAGTAATATAATAGAAGCTACCTTTGCAAGAGGAGAAAAAATATCACCAAAATCAATTCCCGACACCTAGGAATAGCCTTTTGCTACTAACCAAGGTTTGTATTTCTCCACCTTTCCTTTTGCATTCATCTTCTTCTTGAAAACCCATTTGTTGCCAATGGGTTTCCTTCCAACCGACAACTCCACTAGATCCCAAGCCTCATTTTTGTGCAAAGATGTGATTCCATCAACCATGGCCTCTTTCCAGAGTTTGTCATCTTCTGAATCTACTGCTTCCATCATAGTTCTAGAATCATTATCAGTAATAGATAAAGAAAAATTTGAACAGAAAAAGATGAACTATACCTTTCTGGCTGCCTTCTTTCTCAAACTGATCTTCTCACATCCATATCCTCTACCTCAAAATCAAAAGCAGCAACAACATATAAAATTAATCTAATAGAAGCTACCTTGGAAAGAGGAGAAAAAATATCACCAAAATCAATTCCCAACACCTAGGAATAACCTTTTGCTACCAACCAAGCTTTGTATTTCTCCACCTTTCCTTTTGCATTCATCTTCTTCTTGAATACCCATTTTTTGTCAATGGGTTTCCTTCCAGCCGATAACTCCACCAAATCCCAAGCCTCATTTTTGTGCAAAGATGCAATTTCATCAATCATGGCCTCTTTCCAAAGTTTGTCATTCTCTGAATCTACTGCTTTCGTCATAGTTCTGAGATCATCATTAGTAATAGATAAAGAAAAATTTGAACAGAAAGAAGATGAACTATACCTTTCTGGCTGCCTTATTTCTTGAACTGATCTTCTGATTCCTCTTCTAC
Organism: Pinus taeda; assembly: GCA_000404065.3. Classification (NCBI taxonomy): domain Eukaryota; kingdom Viridiplantae; phylum Streptophyta; class Pinopsida; order Pinales; family Pinaceae; genus Pinus; species Pinus taeda. The sequence continues at coordinate 56,668 of APFE030179484.1, forward strand.
TGTAGAGTCTGATTCTTCCTTCTTTTGGCTCAAAATCTATCTTCTCAGGTTCCTTTGGTAGGAATTCATGTTTAATAACACCTTTAACCTCTCTAAACACCACATCTTGACTGTACACAACCTTCCTTGTTTCTAGGTTCCAAAGTTTATAACCTTTTAAACCATCCTTATACCCAATAAAGATGCACTTTCCAAATTTACTATCCAACTTTGTCCTTTACTCCTTTGGAATGTGTACATATGCATCAAATCCAAATACCCTCAGATGTGAAAGAGAAGGTTTATTACCAGTACATATCTCTTGTGGAGTCTTATCCTGGAACACTGATGAAGGTGATCTGTTGACTAGGTAACATACAGTCTCCACTACCTCTACCCATAATTCTTGTCCTAACCTAGCACCACTGAGCCTACTTCTTGCCCTTTCCATCAACATCTTGTTCATTCTTTCTGCAACTCCATTTTTCTTAGGTGTGTATGAAGTAGTCGTATGTCGTGTTATACCACACTTCTTATAGAACTCTTCAAATTCCTTGTTGCAAAACTCTCCACCATTATCTATCCTCAAAACCTTTACCTTCTTCTCTATCTAGTTTTCCACCAGAGCATTAAATTCTTTAAACCTGTCAAAGACTTCATATTTATTCTTTAGGAAATATATCCATGTATTCCTTGAGAAGTCATCTATAAATGATACATAGCACACAAACTTTACTATTGATGCAACCGACACAGGTCCAAACACATCACTGTCCACAATCTCTAATATTTGTTTCGTCCTCTTACCACTAGAGAGGAAACTCATCCGATTCTGCTTCCCATATACACAATTTTCACAGAAATCAAAATCCAAAGAGCTATTAGACATACCTTCTACCATACCATTACGATGAATTATTCGAATTCCCTTCTCTCAAATATGTCCAAGCCTTTGATGCCATAGCATGGTCTTTTCTCCAGAGACCACTAGATTTTCTGCTCCACTTTTAGGAACCACAGAACTGTTGCACCCATCAATAACAATGCTACCTTGAATCTTATATAGAGTTCCAATCCAAAAACCATGCATCAATACCAGTGCTCCCCGAACCACTTTGCAGGTATCTTTCTCGAACACTATTTTTACACCTGCATCATCCAGCTTGCTTACAAAAATCAAATTTCTGGCCAATGCAGGAATATGCAGAACACCCAGAAGTTTTCTAATCCTTCCACCTTGCAATTTCAACTTGAATTTTCCGTGACAAACAATTATAGCCTTCATGTCATCCCCTAAGAATACATCACCACAATGATATTTCTCATACTCATAGAACCACTCTCTATCAGGAGTGAAGTGCAAGGATGCACCTGAGTCTATTGGCATTATGATACAAGTGTTGTTCTTGATGGCAACTCATTCACAGTTTAATTCAGTTTTGGTAAAAGGAAACTCACAATACAATAGGTATATTCAGAGGTAATAGGGCAGTGGTACAAAAGAACAGGAAGATGGAACTAAGGTCTACTGATCAGAACAAATAAGGTGAAGGAAAAGGCTAATGAAAAGAAATTTAAGAAGTAAACTGAGGTCCACTTAGTCAAAACAACATATACACGCTGGTCCACAGAACAAAAAGAGTGTATATGCATACATGCACTCCCACAAGAGGAAATTAGCGTACATGTTGGAAAACCAAGGTTTTGGTTCGAGGTATTTGGTCCAAGGTATTTTGGGTCCAAGGTATTAGTCTAAGGTTTTGGTCTGAGGTTTTGGTCCAAGGTATTGATCCGAGGTTTTTGGTCCAAGGTATAGATCTAAGGTATTTAGTCTGAGGTATTGGTCTGAGGTATTTGGTCCAAGGTATTGGTCCGAGGCATTTGGTCCGAGGTATTGGTCCTAAGTGGTTTTGGTCTAAGGTATTGAGAAAGGCCTAAAACTATATAAGGAGGAGAAGATCAAAGGGATAAGTGTACAAGTAATGAATATCTTATGAAGTGTTAGATCAAAAGTAAATATGCATGTTATGGGTTCTAATGCTTTGCTTGATCTAGACTAAATATGCAACTGAACGTTTGATGATGGATGAGATCTAATGATGGATTAGGATCATAATGAATTATCATTATGTGATTTGATAATGGATGGGCTAGATGTGATTGTTAACACATGTTTTATCCTTTACATGTGATGATTTGGGTATGTCTAAAGTCGGAAATTGCAGCGAAGTTATAAGTAAGTATTTGCAAATCTATATGCTGGTCCACTTTAGTGAAGATGTGTATACACACTGGTTTGGCTCTTCCAAGTAGCGTATGCAAAATAAAAGCTTGATGACTGATCTATCAGATCAGTGATGTTGTTTACTATTGTCTGCCAATGAAGTATTCTTAGATCTGAAAGTAAAACTGAATGCATAAAGAGTTTGCATCTCATTGATTAATTGATTGAGAAAGAAGGGCGATCCTTGTTGCTATATATTTAGAACTCTGTAATATGACAATAGATATTTATAATGTCATTGATTAGTACAATTTGTGTTTCAGAGGTTTTATGATTCAATATCTTTAGAGGTATACGCAAGTTGGGCTAAAGGAAGTAGGGTATACACGCAGGTTTGCTTCATTTAAGGAGTGTATACATTCTGACACATGCCTTTTGAGGCTATAGTTAGGTTTGGTTGTTGATGCAGTGTTCTAGGTTCAAATCTTTGTACTAGTTACAGTCTTTTGTCTGTTCCAGTTGATTGGTTGAATTTGATTAAGTTTCAATGAATGGTTGATTCAGTTGTGTCAAAGGTTCAATTATTGTTTAATTCAGTTATTCAGTGATTGTTTTATGTCAGAGGTTTCAATGATTGATTGATTCAGAGATTGATGATTGGGTTTCAGTTATACCACATATTAATGATTGAGTTTCAGTGATTGGTTGATGGAGATGTATTTGATGAATGTATTGCAGTGGTGATTGAATTTGAGCTTCAATGTTACTAATGGTTCCAGTGTGAAAATTTGATGAAACGGGGCCTACACAGAGTGTTGTTGTGTACCAAGAGTATCTAGTGTGAAAATTTATGAAACGTGGTCCCTGGAGGATACTGAGGGTTGGAGCCTTCAGTGAGGAAGTTGAAGCTTCCTTCCAGTAGTGGCTGGTGATTTGATCAGGGGGTTGGAGCTCCCTTAAAATAGAAACTGTAGAACAAGTGAAGGTTGTATCCTTTTGTAGGTCAGAGCTTACATACTAGTAAATATATCAGCTAGTATAAGAACTAGGGGGTTGTAGCTCCCTTCCAGAATAAGCTGGAGAATGAGAGAAGGTTGTAGCCTTCTACAGGTGGGTGCCTGCGTACTGGTATGAGTCTACACCAGTACAATATTGTAAACATATTTTATTATTATTAAAAGAAGATAGAGATGAAAACAACAGGTGGTTTTCACCCACATTGGGTTTCCACCTTAAACCTTATGTGTTGCTTATGTGTGATGGTTTATTCTGTTATTACTGCACATGGTTACTATTTAATGTTTAATAAAGTATTTATGCACTGATTAAATATCAACATATGATGAATTAACTAAATCATAAGTTCACTGGATATACGTTGGTGACCTTAAGAATAGTTTTGTGCACGTTGGGCATGGAATCCCCCACAACATGGTTTTGGGGCTTAAAGCCCGAGTTTTGGTCAATGTAATGTAAAGACTTCGCGAAGTATGGGTATGAAGTGGGAATTATATAATTGAGTCATAGGGTTGTCCACCCTAAAATAATGTAATTTAATGTAAAGTTATGTCGGCCTACCCATGGTCTGCAGACCATGGAATTGTATAAATAGAGCGAGGCTCTAAGTGTAAAGGGACATAAGAAGAATAGATAAAGATGCAAAGGCATGGTTAGAGCATAGAGTGGATCTGAAGTGTATTGGGTCATAGTAGTAGGAAGAGGCTCTGCAACTGAGTGCGCAAAGGCCTAGAAGAGTCAGCAGTTGAGTGAGCAGACCCCTACATCTAAGTGCGCAAGGTGGAGTCGGGTCTGTAAAAGGGATTAAAAGTTAATAAAGAGAAGTTTACTCTGTGCATCTATTCTTGAATCTATATTTTGATGTTATGCATTACTTTTACCATGTTATTTACTGCGCACGATTGATAAATACTTGTATGAATGCTTGTATATGAACATAATATAAGTAATCAGCTAACAGAGCCTAATTGAGGAAGACTTGGGTAAATAACACGGGTCGCGTTGCGGCTAGAACTGCGCGAAGACCGTATTGCAAGGTGCGGGTAGCTCATTGGTGTGCGTATCACAGTAAGTGCGAAGGTTGGATCGCGTACCAATCACCTCATATCAGACATCCCCAGGGTGCGGAAACCTGGTTCTAGCACCCTCCCATACTACTTTAGGTGAGACCTCAATCCGCGCTCCGCGGACTGTTGCTGAAAGGGCCAGTAGTACTGGGATTTGCTTGGCTAAATCACTTCCGAACCTGGGCCAGGCCCCACTGAGCCAACAAATGGTTCCGTTGCCGGGACCGGGATCTATATAAAGGATGTCTGATGTTGTGCCATTGGAACCCAATAAAGAAGGAAATTGAAGAGTGGTTGGACAAGAAGATTCACGAGTTTGCGACACAGGAAAACAAAACTCCGTAAGTATCTAAGGAAAAGTGGTTGGAGCATTATGTTTACATGGAAATCCATGAGATTTTCTTTGCATCCTTTCCTTCTAAGCTGTATGAGTGGATCGCGAAGTTAGTCGACAACCAGGGAAGGGGTAGGCTTGAAAAACCAATAGTGTGAACTCCAGAATTAGTGCGTAGACTAGAAGCATCAAAAGATAAGATTGCGCGAGCTGTAGACCATTGGATCGACTGAATAATAGGGGGATTTATCACTGAGTTTGTGGTAGACATGACTATGAGCTACAGCGAGGCAGAATGCGACTTTCTCAAAGGACCGCGAGGTAAGTATATTAAGTCTTTGAATACTTGGATTAAGATGCCATTGTGTGAAAAAAGGGTCATGTGAATACATTAATGTTTGGGACTACGAGGAGCGGAAAGATCTGCAAAAGTAGCAAAGAATTAGAAAACAGTGTTTTAATTTCACCCTCGTGAGAGAGCAAGGAAGAGTTCGCTAAGGTCTCTCTCAGAAGTGCGATCAGTTTGATAAGGCAACGCAATTCGCAATTACCACCTCCACCCACGCCACCACCCACTTCACCTCCCTCACCTCCATCTCCACCCACTCCACCCCCACCACCTACATAGTTCAGTATGGCGAGCATGATCAAACTACTAGTATTTAAAGGGTTAGGGAATGAAGATCCAGACCAATTATGGTTCATTGTAAGAGAAGTATGGGAAGCAAAAGGTGTTACATATGACAATATTAAGAAGGCTACATTGGTGAGCGTGGTTCAGGATCACGCATTAACATGGTATATCAAGCACTCTAACGACCACCCAAGTGCAGGGATAGAAAAGATCCAGGCCGCGCTGAACAAGGAATTTAGTAGGCCAAAGTTAGAAACGCAATCAATCATCGGGTTTAAAGAACTCACGATGCTCCGGGTTAAGACTCCCTAGGATCTGGATCAACAGCTGAAGAGTATGATCCGTGAAGCCAATATGATGTTGATGGATGGACAACATCACGCATGGTTTGTAGCATCTTTGACATCGCACTTGAGGACAACACTGTCACAACAAAAACTTTCCACCCAGCCGAAGCATTGGAAATGACAATGAGGTTACATGAGACCCCAATACAAGACCTTGGGTTGGGAGTTCAGCAAATCCACGTGCAACTACAAAATCTATGTTTGGAAATGAAAAGTTTGAAGCAGGATTGGGCATTGCAGTTAGAGGTGCGCGAGGAAGTATGGTGCATAAAATGCAAAGGCCATGCCCACAACAAGGACCATTGTCTAGTATTCACGAACTATTTGTCAGGAGGAGGGCCATGCCGTTGAGACCAGAAGCATAGGCAGGGCCTAGTGTGGCATCTGCTTTATGGTGTGCGATCTATCAAATAGAAGGGAAACACACGACGGATAATTTCCATTTATTGCATAAGTATACATAGACATCCCAAAAATTGTTTTGTAATTTCTGCAGGTCGATAGGCCATGATGAGTGCACTTGCCACAGCTACGAGCTAATGATGGATCAGACCCCAACCTATAGGATGTAGACAGAAATGAGAGCCCTCAACCCAACTACGGGGATGGCGTGCACTGGATTTCAGGGGCGAGGTTGAGGAAGAGGAGGAATGGGACTAGGAAGGGGCCGTAGACAATTAATTTGTTACAATTGTGGAGGACCAGGGCACTGTGCTCATGATTGTACCAACCCGACAAGGATGTCCTGTTTGTATTATGCTCAGTTTGATCATGAAACAATAGATTGTCCTACGTTGATCACACAGTTGCGCGAAAAAGGGGTATTGTAGCCTCCTGCGACTCAGAATATACAAATGATGAGGTCTGAGCCACGCGAAGAAGACCCGAATGTGAACATGATGCTCAGAAGTGGTACGGCCACGGGAGAGGATATGGGGAAGAAACCAGAGGAAAGTGCATGGGTTCACAAGGCTCCTGTAAAGGAACCCGAGTTTGACTTAGAACGTGTAAAGGAGACATTCATGGAAGCTAAGAAGAGCTTCACGGAGGCCTCCCCTTCAGGTAGTAAGGATCAACCTGAGCTAGGAATGGATCCTTCAATGCTCACTACCTTTCTGGAGACATGCATGAAACTATTGTGCGACAACAAGGTAGTTAAGGGACTATAGGAGCTGATCGCCAGGTGTGTGGGGTCAGGAGAACAGTGCGTAGTCCAGAAATTAGGGAGGCATGCATTGCGCACCGGAAGGGAAATGAGGTTGACTGCGCAGATTGGTGAGTATGAAATGGATCAGGTAATCCTAGATTTGGGTTCATACATGAATGTATTACTGAAGAAAACATGGTAACACATGGGTAGGTCTGCATTACAACGGTCCCCTATTCAATTATGAATGGTGAACCAACAGAAGATTTTTCCCATGGGGAGGTTGCAAGGGGTAATAGTTGATATTGAAGGCGCGAGCGTGTAGGTAGATTTTGAGGTAATAGAGATTGTCGATGACAACGATCCCTATTCCGCGTTGTTAGGAATAGACTGGGCCACTGATATGAACAGAGTCATCAACCTAAAGAAGCGTAAAATGGTCTTCGAGAAAAAGTCACTACACGTAGTAGTCCCACTGGACCCAGTCGAAGGAGCGTGTTACACTGAACCAGTACGCGATGATGATAGCGACGATGATCTTGACTGTATTTACAAGATAAATTCACGAGACCAGGATGGGGTGAATCCGACTGCAAATGAGAGGATCTCATGGGAGCATGAAAGCTCTTGCACTTCAGATTCGGATGAAGAAGTAGAGCAATGGTAGAATTGGTTGCACAAAGTGATGACACTTAATTGCAACATGATGGTTAGATCACTGTGTTGTGTGACAACAGAGGTAAGAGAGCTGCTGACATATGATGAATTGACAGCGGTGGATGAATTCCTAAGCAAATTCGAAGGAGCAGTACCCAAATAGCAGTGGTTCAATGTGTTGAAGTGGGTACTGGGCACAACACTCGCACGATGGTGGGGTAAACATCAAGGAAATTTTGAGGACCAGCGCAGATGTAGAAGGATGATGTGCCTAAGATTTGGAAGCCCCCAGCTTTGAACAAAAGTTGGTCAGCAAGGATGGAGCAACTTGCACACCCACCTGTCTCGATGGGTACAGACGTGCTGTGCAGCCCACACAAGCACACCCCAAACTCAGGATCGAAAATTAGAATAGGTTACAGCAGGAGGAAAGGCAATGCGCACCAAAAATGTTCCACATGGAAGCATTCAATAAGGTGTGCGGAGTCCTGAATAGGGTTCACTAGGTGCGACGAACTGATTGGGACCTGCGCGTACCAATGATTTGATGGGCATATAGGGCCATGTAAAAAAGCCTAAGCACGGAGATGATTCCAAAGCCGAGGAGCAGAGACAAGACCATAATTTTGGAGGAAAGGAATCCTCATGTAATAGCCCCCACAGTTGGGATAGTACACGAGGACCTGGATGAAAGAATTATGTAGCTACACGAGGTCAAACATATGTGGATTCAAGAAGCCATTCGGCGAGGGAACCTTAAACTTCACGCACTTGAAGAAGAGCGGGTATGATTGAGGAAGAGAAGCAGGTTAATGGATGTGAAGATCAAAAAACTAGAAAATGAAATCGTGCAAGCATGTCTCGTCGATAGACTAAGAACAAAAAAGCAAGATATAAACAACGATACTCTTGCATTAGAAGATTATCACTAAGAATTTATGACCCTGCTACCATGGCTGCAACTGCACCTTACCAAACAAAGTAACCAGGGGAGCGCACTGCATAAGGAAGACTACAGGACACTGATTGTCACAGAGTGCCCCCACGCTAGGTTGGAAGGTGAATTGAAGTCTCGCACAGGTAGTGCGACCACCTGACTAGCCATAGGGAGCACAGTCTAAGCGCTCTGAGCAGTTGAAAGAGAGCACGGGACTATGAAAGAGTTTGTGGGGGAGCTGCACAAAAAAGAGGCTGCGCGCAGGATCGACATGTCACAAGGATCGTGCCCATGCCAAGGAGGCTACGCTGCTGCATGGGTAGGCTGGGAAGTGACCGTTGGTGTCACTGTTCATGACAAGATATCCAATTTAAGACAAAAAGGAGTGGGTGACGGGAAATTAAGGCATGAAGTCAGAACTAGATTTGGGACGATCTGCCACCAAGAATGCATTAATGACCCAGAAATGGGGGGAACGGTAAAATTCAAATTCGAAAGATGCTATAAAACTACCAAGGCTAGCCACGAGACAACACTTGTTTGTTTGAAATTTGAGTTGTTACAGAGAGCCCACAGTGTTGAGCACCAAGAGGTGTTTAAGCCTCCAAAGTCGCGAACATCTACAAACAACTTGAACAAGATGACAACTACCAGGAGAGGTGTGGGTTTTATTGAAAGTACAGCCAAGGAAGTCGTACAGAGCCCTAAGCTGCAGGAGGGGCATGCACCAAAAATTTCAAAATTGCCCCAGAGGCCAAGGCCTAAAACGGATCCACAAGCAGTGGGACCAGTCTACATGTCCCTGCGAAATCTGCGATTTGGTAAATTTTTTATGGAAGACAAGGGTAAGACTATTAATCTTAAAACAGATGATGAGGAGGAGGACCTCCGGGCTTTTGTAGAAGAGATAGAGGCAGATGAAGAAATGTAAGAAAACATCCAGTCAGTGCATGATGCCGCAAAAATGCCTGAGTATGTCCCTCCACGGAAAGGGAAAGAAGAAGTACCCAAGGATTTGGATGCCATTAACATCTCACTCCAAACCCCACTCCTCCCATATGGAATTCTATTTGAAGTTTTGGCCCTGGTTCGCGTGCCCACGATGAAATTTGAAGATTGGGACCTCGCGGACATTGAAAAATTCCCACATTTGGAAACTAGAAACCTCATGAAACAGAGTAAGGAAGGGTCAGTTACAGCACTAAAGTCACGGAAATGGTTGCACGGTGTGGAGAAGGCTCGGCTACTCCACCTACTATGGATTCCACACTTTCACCAAGCACCGATCACGATCGTTGTCATCAGGAAACTACTTTTCCTGGTGCATGATGGGTACTTATGGCTGGAGGAGCCTATTCCCATCACGATGGAGCTTATTCACAGGATTTCTCAGCTTCCCTGTATAGGAAGGGACCCCGCAGAAATAGCTGGAAAAAGTGGAGATTTGGCACTTGTAGAAGCTATGAAGAAGAAATACAAGTTGGAAAAGAAGCAGAGAGGCTGCGTAATTAGTAGCATTCAAGGCAAAAGGGTGCACGTAGCCACCCAACTGTTGGCCAGGAAGGTGATGAGAAAATTTCACGGCAATGAGGTACCAGCAACGGTCGTCGCGCTAGCCGAACAATGCCCGAAGGGGGTCCAATTCAACTGGGTTGAATTCCTCTTTGAAGAATTCCTAACCAACTGCAAAGAAGCTCAAGAGCAGGGCAAGATCTTCCACTACGCATGGTTGCTCTTGTCTATCTTATTGGTGACCAAGGAACTGTCTGAGGACAGTTAGTTCCCTCCTCTTGAATACGACTTGCCAAAAGCGTTAAAATACGCGTCGCTCTAGGCGACAAAGGACGCCATGAGGATCCATGAGACCGGGATCTTTTAGGTGCTCATGGAGGCGAGCATCCAGATGTGGATCAACAAAAGGTTGCACTTATCCCCCAAAGTGTACGATATTTTGCGGAGATTTGCAGACTTCAAGGCAGATATGCACAATGTGTATATTAAGGCGCGTAAGGATTTGACGCAGAACTGGACCAAACTTCCTTTCATCATGATTGATGATGCCATTTTCACTATGCTCGACTCATGGCCACCAGAGTGGCGTGGCCCAGATTTGACGACGTGCGATAAGACAGTGGTACAGAAACAAAAGGATGCCACCAAGTTGCTGGCTTAGCAGAAGCGCAATGAGAAGTTGGCCAAGGAGGTAAGGGCTTTACACGAGGCAGCGAAGGCCGCCGTAGAGCAGACCAAGGGTGCTAAAAAAGTAGCAACAACACATGCAACAGGGGCCACCACGATGCGGGTGGAAGGAGGCTTAGACTTGACCATGAGACAGGGAACATAGGACACAGTGGAAGGCGCAGACCCAAGCATGACATCTACACAACTGAAACATCTGCGCGGTATGGAATGAACAGGCCCACTGAAGAAGACCAAGGCTTCCAAACTGGACGGCGAACCCATTACATTGACAGAGGGTGACCTATATGACATCGACGACACAGTTCTCGAGGTCATTAGGGAAGCGCTACAGGAAGCAATGACAGAGCAGCAGAATGTGTTGGGGGCCCTCAAGGCACAACTGCAGGAGCTTCAGGTGCGGCCCCCACAGGAGGGAATGGTATCCGCATATGGTGCCGCGGGTACATCAGCAGCGGAGCAGTTGCTGCGGGCCAAAATGGTTAACACCTTCGTGCTACCGGAAGGAGCACTGACAGTGGACAGCACAAAGGATAGAGCCACAGTGGGCCAGATCAAGCGACTTGGCCTAAACTTGGCTACCCTTCTACTGGACACATTATACTAGTTATAGGACGGAGCGACAATAGAAATCCGCGCTAGGGAAGGACACGCAGTACAAATGCTCAACGAACAACCAATCAACATCGAGTAACTTAGTCTACAATGCGATGAAGCGTTGTCACATAATCAATAACTGGAGCAGATAGTAAAGGAAGCATGTCGCCATGCTCCAGAGCTAAAAATTGTGATAGACCTACCAGTTGGAGTGCGAATTCACAGATTGGCTAGTGGATTCTGCGAGGAAAAGGAGGAAGCAACGAGGATACAACAAGACGTCAACCTTCAAATTTCCAAACTGCGATTAGAGGCGCAGTCATCCATGCCCCCAGAAGTTTGGGAATAGCGCACTGGTGCTATCCAAAAAGGGCTGGAGGAAATAGGACAGGCAGTGCAAACCTGTACGACTATGTTGGAAGAATCCATCACAGTCCTCACTTCCTTGCAGGAGGACCCCACCATACAGCGCCTGGAAACAGAGGTGCGGGAGCTTCAAGTGAAATACGATAGTGTGCACGGAATGACGCAGACAATTGTCCTGACCCAATGGCTGGCGAAGATACAATAGGTGAAGGCATTGAAGAAACAGGTGGATTCCACACGATGGAAAGAGGCAGTACTTAAAGCACGCGTCCAGCCTTGGATTGATGAAGCCTTCCTCATCATTGCCAACATCAAAGGGAAGCTCACACAGATGAAGGTGATGCATACCTTATGACATGGATTTTCCCCTGACAACGAGCATTCATCTGAAAGAGTAGAGCAGATCTAGTAGACGGTAGAACAATGTGCTGCGGACCTTCACGCAGCACAAGCACAGTTGGAAGGGTTTCGTGCCAAGATCAACGCACAGTGACTTGGGACAAGTCACAATGATTGTGTTGGGGGCCTGTTGGGCAATGGATCCCCCACATCATGGTTTTGGGGCTTAAATCCCGATTTTTGGTCAATGTAATTGTTGGAGAGGTAAATCCCCTCTACGGATAGAGGCGATCCCTACTAGCCCAAAGGGGGTCTAGCAAAAATCGAACAATGCTACACTGCAGGTTCCTAGTTGTAATTGACAAGTGGGTAAGAGAAACCTACTTGGATTCCAACGCTATGTTTGTCGAAGAGATGATCCCCTCGCTCCTTCGCTCTAGCCGATCATAGTCCTCCACTATCCTCGCGAATGGACACCTGCACAAGCAAAGAGAGAGCAAACACGGGCATAAAATCTACTAAAAACAACTATGTATCAGTCAGGAAGGATA
>APFE030179497.1:13313-30053 GCA_000404065.3 Pinus taeda
TTTTAGTTTTGAAAGTGATCATTTTTATACTTTTCAAAAATGTTTCACCACAAAATGAATCCGGGGAGTAGAAAAAAGCCGTGTAAGATAAGTTGTCTTTGTTTAACGGAGATATTCCTGATGCGTCGTGGGAAGATTGAATAGGGTAAATCCAAGGCATGGCATGGTGGCGTTGTGCCATGGTGGACCTTGGGTGAGGTGGTAGTACCATGTGGGCACCATGTGGTTGATCTTTTGTTGATGTGGCAAGGTCAAGGGCTCAAATTTTAAATGGGAAAACTAATATAGGAGTCGAATCGAGGTAAAATTTAGCTAGAAAGCTCTTGACGAGCTCGACATGATGTGAGATCCAAAGTGAGTTCCACACACTTTGGGAAGGAAGGAAATTTTGTATCTCCATTTTCATAATGTTACCATGGAGCTTGGGTCAGTTGAAGGTAACACCTCATTTAGTCAGGATTAGTTCAAGGGGATGGGAGGGAACATTACACTTTTTCTCTTTAATGCTTTTTGTAGTTTTTTGTTCCTTAATAGGACTTATAGGTATTTCTCTTCTTTTCCTTCTACAAATGGGACCTCTTTTTCAAGTTTTTAAGTTTTGCCTTGGGTATCAACAAGAGTTTATTTAGTTTCTCTTTTAACAAATGTAGAAATAGTTGATGGTAGAGGCGTAGTGTAACATTCAATCAACATCAATTGGATTAATGCCATATGGAATTCTATTTAAATGGTTCATGAATCATTAATTAAAATAAATAAATAAAAATTGTGGAATTCATCTCAATTTTGGAAAGTTCGAGTGCTAATTTTGTTGGATTCTTGTCTTCCCCAAACTTCTTCAAAATTTTGGTTTGAAAGGAATCCCAATATGTGATTGACCCAGATGACATTGTAAAGTACCAAGGAGAGGATTATTATGTCAAAAGTGTAAGGAAAAAGGAACCATACAATGTCTTCATCTTCAACACCCATCAAATTAACAACACGCATGAATTTATTGATATGATCCTCAACATTTCCCCATTATCTAGATCAACTTTTAGGAGAAACTTTTATTAGTGCTTTGCTAGGTCATGCTATGGTCCATGAATATTAACTAATCCAAGAGTTTGCAAGGTCTTGGCGACATGTTTATGTGTGGATTAGAGGTTGATGATGAAGAGTGAGAAGTTGAGGAATGGGAAAGTGAACTACTAGGAGATCAGGGAGGGACAACAACTAATACTCCTTTTTCAAGATGAGGCTCTTCAGACTTAGGAGATGTGTGATGAATTTGAGTCTCATAACGCTTATGTCTGGAGGAATAGGGTATTGGATAGGTGAATGACCAAAGTTTCCTCTTTTGAGCTATGGTTAAAACTCGAGAATATTTCCTTTTAAGAGGAACATAAGAATATTGTTCAATAACAATAGATTCTAATGATGATTGTTAAATAATGATAGATTTTAAAGAATATTTCTAAGGAAAATCCTTAAGGGAATAATGGATTCTCAATCCATGAGTAAATGTAGAGGGATCTTGTGTTGTTTCAGAAGTATAGTCCTCTTTCTAAATAGGTTAGGTCACTTCTATAGAATGACCAAGGGTGTCTGATTTGGCCATTCTAAATCAAATACATGGGGATTTGAGGGGGTACTTGGAGTTGAGGGTGTTTCAGATCTATGTGAATAACATCTACTTTTATGTGAGGTTGTATGTGACACTCACCATCATAGGTATCCCTTTTAGCATCAATTATTGACAAGTGGGAAAATTCTAGCATGTAACGAGGAGTTACCACCTGATTGGGGCATAAATTAGACCCTTACTCATTTGGTGTGGTGGCACTCATCGATATAATGGCGTAGTTGATGTATCCTAAACTAACCTACACTAACCTACAGTAAATATCTAACTTACTGTTACTACTCTAACCTAATTATCGTGAATATCTATTACTAAATATCGAACTTATTGTTACTCTTATTATTACTACTCTAACATAATTATCCTAAATATCTATTACTAAATTTATCTAAGTGTAACTCCTATAACCCCATCACCGGTGCTAATCCTTCCCTTTTGTCATGTCAATCATGAGAAACCCTCATTCTACAGGCCACCTGGATGGACATGTGACATTGTATGAGAGTGGGTAAAAGATGTTAAATATTTACATGTTGCAAACCATCTCATTGATCATGGGTGAGTATGCCACACTACAATTCATCATGGAAATTCATCATACCAAGGAAAGCCTCTGCAACTGCAAGCTTGAGAGCAACAATAATTGGCAATGTAATTCCCTTATGGATATGTCTCATCCTTCCACCACCTTTGGCCTGACCTCTAAAATGAGATTTTTTGATATCCATGTCGTTCTTCTTCTCAATGTTCATGCACTCTTTGGTTGGTACCTTCATGGATTATGTTGGCTCTCGAGATCATGGCGAATGGAAGTAGCTCTTCATTTGGCGTAGGGCTCCCTCATCCCAATAGAATTCTCTTGTTTCCTTTGGAGATCAACTTGACCAACTTATATGATTGTGTGGTTTCACTTAAATCACATGTTTTCATGTCTAATTTTAGTGCGAAGGCTCAGGAGATAAAGAAATAATCTAGACTCCCGAACATCATGTAAAGAAATAATTTAGACTTAAACGAATTAATGAGCACAATTACTTATTTTAATTATAAAATTAAAATGAGTATACTAACATTCATGGAAAGAAAACATTTCATCAAATCCTAATTTTGTATCTAACTAAAATCACAGATGCAAATAATAGTATATCATATACATGATTTCGATGAACAAAATAAACTTTTTGAAAAGCTCCTCAGGTCTTCAAAATTAGTGAAAATAGATAATAGATAATATTAGTTACCTTAAATAAAAATTCATTCGACTAATCCCCTCCTCATTGAAGAGAATCACATATATGGAGTTAAAGTTTTGTAACAAAAGATATTATTCAATTGTCTTAACAAACTATTTACTTGAAGTTTAAAACAAAATAACATTGTCATTGAACAGATGAAACCATGCTCCTAAAGTAAAAGTCCCACTGTTAAAGGTGTTGTTGAGGATTTCCTAATTAGCCATTAGTTGGACTTTTGTTCAACGAAATTTTCAAGGGATATCTCTCTCTCTTGGTTTTCCCAACACCTTTTGTTTAAAGGAAATGCCCAATATCCTTAGGATAGATCTCATTTTACCTACATAGGAAAATTTAGAAAATGTAAGAACTGAGGATATTAAGAGAGTACACGAAATAAGAAGTCAATGTGCAAGTTAATCATAACAACCTAAATTGAGAAAAAACATCTCTCTGAGGCTGATAACAATTCGCTGAAATATCATAGTTATAGAGAGGCTGGAAATATTCAAAGGCTTCATAGGGGGATAGCTTATGCTCGTCAAATTGATTAAAAATGACCGTCAAATGATACAAAAGCCCATAATTTTGGTATTTGGGGTTGGAGGTTTTGTTCATGCTTGTATAGATTATCTAGCCTCAAGGTCGTATTTGAGGGTTTAATCTAGATCAACGTTTAATAAAGACTAAGACCATTTTAATTAACATTAAACTAGTTGTTGACGGTGTTGGACCCACCAATATTCAGGGGATCTTCCCAATATGAAGTCCCAATTAGACCCTAGACCGTTTGGTGTAAGAGTCCCATACGCAATACAACTTGGTTGTCGAAGCAATGGGTTTTAATGATGTGCCTTGGATGCAATAACGCATATAGTGATGTATAGTGACTTTGGTGAGAACAAGTGTGTGGCCCTTCTAAGAGTCAAGTGCGATGTAGGAAGGTTTTTCCACATGGAAGGGAAAATAAGTGAGCCCCTTAAAATCCTATAATAATATGCAGCTTGAAAGGAACACACACGCATAAATGACATCACTTGATAATATGTGAAATAGTTCACAAGTTAACAATGATGAATTAATACAACAACACACATTCAACAAGATTCATACCAATGCAAACGAAATAGTTCATAATCATAAGCATAAGTTAAATAACATACATCACAAACATAACAAGAATAGTCCTACTATATTTACAACATATGCATGCAAATGTGTCGACTCTGAGCATTTAATAAGTGAAATTTCCAATCATAAATACACCATTGACAAACCACTAGCCATAATAGTGGAACTATCACCTGCTCCTCCAAATAAATATACTTCCTCTACGCTACAGAGATGCCAAGGCTCTCACAAACTCCCAAGCCTTTGATTCTAAGCCTAAGCATAGCCAAAAACTTGGCTCCCCAGAAACCATTTACATGAGTTATGAGGTTATATTTATAACAAGAGGGGGCGACTCTTCAACTCCCCTATATGAATTTTGGACTACCCTCATTACTTTTCAAATTCTTTACAAAATAACTCATTACATTACATCATGACTCTTCACATTCCAATATTAACACTTGGAATTCCACTTACAAATTAATTACAAATGATATTACAATTTACACTCGTACCCATATAAGACAAAATAGGGTACATCCAAATAGACATCATAACAAGAAAAGACACTATCATGCTCGATTTTGGGAAAAGTCAAGCTCAACAACTTCTAATTGATGTCTTTTGGTCACGTATCGGTGCCAAGCTTGGTACTATGTGACAACATCCCCAAACTGTGTGATGGTGTCTACTTGGAAGCGAACTATAGCCTCCATGGCATCCAGGTACAATGATTTGCAACAATTTTCAAATTCCTTCTAAAGCATGAGCAACATTAGCCTCACTTGGACAGGGCCATCGATGTAGTTGTCCATGTTCTGTATGTTCACCTCCAAATCTTCCTTGGTGGAAATCTGTCTAAGTTTCTCTAAGTATTCTTCTATCTCCTTCCTAACTTGGTTCCTAGGTTTGGCTTCAGTGAGTGAGCTAACTGATGGGATCCTGTGGGATTTCAACAAGAAACCCAAACTGTTGTATAACCGTGCATATGAGGCTTGAATGTTACCAATGAATGAGGTGAGTTGCTTGCTATTAAAGATCAACATCCACACTCTTGCTTTATCCAACTCTACCTATTGCTTCATTTTCTTACCTAATTCAAGAAGCGCCCCTTTGTATCGCATTGACGATTCATGCATGACAATGATTGTAGCTTGCACATTCCTAAGAGTTTTGACAAAATATTTACAAATCTATTGCAATCCATGCACATGGAAAACTACCTTATGCATGATAACAAGCTCCTCATAGAGATTCCACATGGTCTCTCCAAGTGTCAATACTTCACCCAGTATCATTGCCTTCATTTCCTCTAGATGGACCTGTGTGGAAACTACGTTCTGAGCTGCTGAACGGAGTTGTTCAACCTCTTGTCTGGTAGCCTGCAGTTTCTTTGCCAATTGCTTGTTCTCTTCCATCAATTTCTTAGTGTTCGACTTTGCTGCACCGGTGAAGGCCAAGTTGGTTGCGACAATGGTACTGTCATTCTTCCTGGTGTTGGCCACAATCACCCTTTCTCTCATAAAAGTAGGAGATCATCTAGAAAATGCTTCTTACACGCTTATACATTCTTCTTTTGGAGTTCATAATATGATAGATTAGACGTGTACATAATTGGATCATTGTTAAGAGGAACAACTTCCCCTTCCTTGCCTGGAGCTGACTTTGCTGATGGAGGTGGTGGAGATTGAATGGTGACAAGTTTTATGCTGGGCATCAGGTCGACATATTGATTATGAGACTCCAGTCCATCCTCCATGTCTATGATCTCTATAAATTCTTCAACCCGTTGAGAAAGCTCCTGGTCCTACACCTATCCTCTCTCCTCCTCTACTACTTGTCGGTTTTGTTCTTTCTCTTCAACTTGTTTCCACATTGTTTCTTCTACTATTGCACTTTGCCTTTCTTCTTCTTTTGGTTTCTACTTCTCTTCTTCTTCTTGCTTCTAATTTTCTTCCTCCAATCTCCTCTGCTTTTCCATCTTCCTCCATTCTACTATCTGCATCTTATGTTTCCTCTTTGCCTCTATAGCTAAAGTCACTTTCATAATAGCTAGATTCGCTTTCATCTTGCAGCTTCGTTCTCCCCTTGGACTATAAGAAACCTTTCCCTTTCCCTTATCCTGCATGAGGTTTATCCTTTCTGCTGGCACTACTTCTAGAGTAACTTCCTTTTATGGATTCACCTATGAAGTTCCTACAAAACTAAGCGGCTCGTGGGATTTGGAGACATTATAATAATTCTTCCATGGATCCTCCTCCAGCCAGTGAAATGTCCCGCTGAGCCACTGGAAGTGAATTCTCGCATAATGGTATTTGAAAATGCCACGAGATCATACGTATTAAAGTATAGAGTACCGAATGAAAACTTCTCTATGGAATTTCTTTTGGTATCTGTGACCTTCAGGTTCTTTATCTTGTACAATTCAATTTGCGTAGGAATAGCTGGCCAAGGTGCTTTCTTCTTCCTGTGCAAAGCTGCTGACAACCCTGTCGAGAGATGACATGAAACTTCTTGTATGACAAGCTTGTTGGTGGCATACCTTGGTAAAAGATGAGGTGACTTCTGACTGTCGAACACCCTAAGGAAGGAGCCATCCACTGAGACAAACCAGTCTGCGATCTCTGATATAGCTTCCATTGCCCCATGTGACATGTAAGGTGGTTCTTCCTCAAATATCATCTTGTATGGTGGAATGAGGAAGTGGTCAGTTAGCTTCTCCATTACTCCTCGATGGCTACAATCCGAGAGTAGTTTTCAGGGGATGTGCACGACATGATCTCGAGTTGTCCAGGCCCAGTTCATCCCAGAGAATGCATTATGTGCACAAATTGCATCTAATAAATATGGAGACATATAAAATATCACTTTCCCACTATTGGGAGGATGTAGGGTATTCCCTGCATGGATACTTAAATATCAAGCCAACAAGTCTAACCAATTGAACGACTTCCCCTCGTTCACAGCCTGGTTCATTAAGATGTCCCACCCTGTAGGAAAGGTCTTTGTGCTCTGTTGACCATAGATTTTGCAAGCTAGCATGATCGACAACTGATAGGCCCTCCTGAGAGACTTTTTCTTATAAGTATTGGTGGGTGTTTGTCAAAACTTTGATGGCTTCTTCACCCAGATTTTTAACAACATATTTCATGCCCACATAGTTGTTAGTGGCATAGAAGTATGAATCCATGAGTTTTTTTGGCGTGGGAAAATGGTACATAAGATGGTAATTTGCGGATAGAAAAGATGAAAGCTTTTGTCCGCTGGCATTGTTCAAAGTCATGGTCTTCACATCAATATATGAAACAATCCAGTTGATAACATTTTCACTTGGGAAGGTTGGATATCTACATGAAACCTTGTGTAGCTCTAATTTTTGGACATTAATCTATACCTTCTGGTCATCTAGATCTGATTCGAAGATCTTTGCTGAAAAATCTTCGTTCACTTTCTGCCATGTAAGATCTAATTCCTTTTGCACATACATTTGAGTGTATCAACATACTAGCGTACTCTCAACTACTTCCCTGGTATTGCCTTCTGTTGTATCTTTTGAGGTAGTTCTCTTGGGTTCCATGATAAATGTGACTGTTGGAGAGAAGTGCTTGACAATAATGGTACCTGTGGGAGGGAAAAGGAAATCATGGAAATAATAAATTAGCTTTTGCAAATCCACTTTCCAAGCAATATCAGGCAGCAAACCACTGAACTGATGAAAGATATTGCAGAATTTTGATGAGCAAGGGAGGGACAATGGCTAAGGGAACTACACATTATGCAGTCTCAACAACCAGTGATGCAGCCTGAGGCTTGAGACTGCGCAATGCATAGTTCATCCTAGGCAGTGACAGGGAGAGACTGTGTATTGCGCAATCTCAGTGGCCAAGTTGGCATGATTGAGCCCTGGGACTGCACAATGCATAGTTGGGCCAACCTGTATTGCGCATTGCGCAGCCTTAGATGCCAAAATTTCATATTGGGAGTGTTGTTGTTCGTCAAATGCTCAATCTCCACCGAGGCTCATAGGCATCTTAGTTGAGTTTAGCAATAGATTGATTCCCCTTCAAGTATTCAATGATCAATCACCAGACACTCGTATTTTTGTGGCGGGTTCGTGTCCTTGTTCTAATGCATCTTATTTGGATAATGGTGGATTCAATAGTCGCTCGTGTTTGGGCTGACAATATGCCTCTTGAAGGTTTCAAACTTCAATTGGTCTTTGGCACAGTTGGAAAATTATTTAGCTTGGGATCTCAGGTAGTTTGCCTAACCACAAATATGGCTTGGGTTCCTTTCAGGTCGCTCATTAAGGCGACAATAGGGGCCCGAGGCTTGACACTGTTTGTGCCAACCATGGTTCGGGTTCGTGCTGGTAGCATGTCTCATAAAGGCATCGGGTACCTAGTGCTTTTTTCCCTTATGGACCAAATCCGTATCAGTGCTGCATGTAGAGTGTCCCCCTTTCCATTCAACATATGAATGGATCTATGGGATGATAAAAGTTCTTTTCAATTCCCTCAATTTTTCTTAAAAATTCTAGGCCTACGAGTCTCCAATCAGTAATATAGCTCACATAGTCTATCTAGTTTTGTATCTCTTTCAAATGTAATGCTCATAAGAAGACAATGCAATACTAAGATTTTGAATTTGTGTTACTGGTCTGGTTTTCCCTCGGGCAGACCGGTAACACAATGCCACTTCCTTTGTAATGTTTTTTTTCTGAAGTAATTAAAGTCGAACCCTTACACAAAAAAAAGTTTCACTCCTATAGTGTTGGTGTTTGTAAGGCTTGTTGTTGCCGATAGGGAGGAGAGAAAGCACTGCATAAATGCAGGTATCATAATAAGCTACAAATGTTTAAGGTAGAAGTGTTTCATGACTGATATATGGGATCAATTGGGCCACCTAAAGAAATATACTAGATAATGAAAGAGCATTAAAGAACTATTAGTTTTGTTATTTTTCATGTTTTATTTTGGAGTATTAATTATAAATCCTAAATTCTTTTCTAAAAGAGAAAAAACTAATCTATATCACAAGTGACAATAAAACTCAATTCAAAGCATGAACGTCATGTAAAGAAATAATCTAGACTTAAACGAATTAATGAGCACAAATACTTATTTTAATTATAGAATTAAAATGAGTATACTAACATTCATGGAAAGAAAACATTTCATCAAATCCTAATTTTGTATCTAACTAAAATCACAGATGCAAATAATAGTATATCATATACATGATTTCGATGAACAAAATAGACTTTTTGAAAAGCTTCTCAAGTCTTCAAAATCAGTCAAAATAGCTAATAGATAATATCAGTTTCCTTAAATAAAAATTCATTCGACTAACCCCCTCCTCATTGAAGAGAATCACATATATGGAGTTAAAGTTTTGTAACAAAAGATATTATTCAATTGTCTTAACAAACTATTTACTTGAAGTTTAAAACAAAATAACATTGTCATTGAACAGATGAAACCATGCTCCTAAAGTAAAAGTCCCACTGTTAAAGGTGTTGTTGAGGATTTCCTAATTAGCCATTAGTTGGGATTTTGTTCAATGAAATTTTCAAGGGATCTCTCTCTCTCTCTCTTGGTTTTCCGAACACCTTTTGTTTAAAGGAAATGCCCAATATCCTTAGGATAGATCTCATTTTAACTACATAGGAAAAATTAGAAAATGTAAGAATTGAGGATATTAAGAGAGTACACGAAATAAGAAGTCAATGTGCAAGTTAATCATAACAACCTAAATTGAGAAAAAACATCTCTCTGAGGCTTATAACAATTCGCTGAAATATCATAGTTATCGAGAGGCTGGAAATATTCAAAGGCTTCATAGGGGGATAGTTTATGCTCGTCAAATCGATTAAAAATGACCATCAAATGATACAGAAGCCCATAATTTGGGTATTTGGGGTTGGAGGTTTTGTTCATGCTTGTATAGATTATCTAGCCTCAAGGTCGTATTTGAGGGTTTAATCTTGATCAACGTTTAATAAATACTAAGACCATTTTAATTAACATTAAACTAGTTGTTGACGGTGCTGGACCCACCAACATTCAGGGGACCTTCCCAATATGAAGTCCCAATTAGACCTCACACTATTTGGTGTAAGAGTCCCATACGAAATACAACCTAGTTGTCGAAGCAGTGGGTTTTAATGATGTGCCTTGGCTGCAATAACGCATAGAGTGATGTATAGTGACTTTGGTGAGAACAAGTGTGTGGCCCTTCTAAGAGTCAAGTGCGATGCATGAAGGTTTTTCCACATGGAAGGGAAAATAAGTGAGCCCCTTAAAATCCTATAATAATATGCAGCTTGAAAGGAACACACGAGCATAAATGACATCACAAGATAATATGTGAAATAGTTCACAAGTTAACAATGATGAATGAATACAACAACACACATTCAACAAGATTTGTACCAATGCAAACGAAATAGTTCATAATCATAAGCATAAGTTAAATAACATACATCACAAACATAACAAGAATAGTCCTACTATATTAACAACATATGCATGCAAATGTGTCGACTTTGAGCTTTTATTAAATGAAAGTTCCAATCATAAATACACCATTGACAAACCACTAGCCGCAATAGTGGAACATGAAGTCAACATCACCTGCTCCTCCAAAGAAATATACTTCCTCTACGCTATGGAGAAGCCAAGGCTCTCACAAACTCCCAAGCCTTTAATTCTAAGCCTAAGCGTAGCCAAAAACTTGGCTTCCCAAAAGCCATTTACATGAGTTATGAGGTTATATTTATAATAAGAGGGGGTGACTTTTCAACTCCCCTTTATGACTTTTGGACTACCCTCATTACTTTTCAAATTCTTTACAAATTAACTCATTACATTACATCATGACTCTTCACATTCCAATATTAACACTTGGAATTCCACTTACAAATTAATTACAAATGATATTACAATTTATACTCATACCCATATAAGACAAAATAGGGTACATCCAAATAGACATCCTAACAAGAATAAACAATATCATGCTCGATTTTGGGAAAAATCAAGCTCAACAACTTCTAATTGATGTCTCTTGGTCACGTATCGGTGCCAAGCTTGGTACTATGTGACAACATCCCCAAACTATGTGATGATGTCTAATTGGAAGCGAACTATAGCCTCCATGGCATCCAGGTACAATGATTTGCAACCATTTTCAACTTCCTTCTGAAGCATGAGCAACATTAGCCTCACTTGGATATGGCCATTGATGTAGTTCTCCATGTTCTGTATGTTCACCTCCAAATCTTCCTTGGTGGAATTCTGTCTAAGTTTCTCCAAGTATTCTTCTATCTCCTTCCTAACCTGGTTCCTAGGTTTGGCTTCAGTAACTGATGGGATCTTGTGGGACTTCAATAAGAAACCCAAACTGTTGTATAACCGTCCATATGAGGCCTGAATATTACCAATGAATGAGGTGAGTTGTTTGCTATTATAGTTCAATATCCACACTCTTGCTTTATCCAACTCTACTTATTGCTTCATTTTCTTGCCCAATTCAAGAAGTGCCCCTTTGTATCGCATTGACGATTCATGCATGACAATGATTGTAGCTTGCACATTCCTAAGAGTTTTGACAAAGTATTTACAAATCTATTGCAATCCATGCACATGGAAAACTACCTTATGCACGATAACAAGCTCCTCATAGAGATTCCACATGGTCTCTCCAAGTGTCAATACTTCACCCAGTATCATTGCCTTCATTTCCTCGAGATGGACCTGTGCAGAAACTACATCCTGAGCTGCTAAACGGAGTTGTTCAACCTCTTGTCTAGTAGTCTGCAATTTCTTTGCCAATTGCTTGTTCTCATCCATCAATTTCTTAGTGTTCGACTTTGCTGCACCGGTGAAGGCCAAGTTGGTTGCGACAATGGTACTGTCATTCTTCCTGGTGTTGGCCACAATCACCCTTTCTCTCATAAAAGTAGGAGATCATCTAGAAAATGCTTCTTACATGCTTGTACATTCTTCTTTTGGAGTTCATCATATGATAGATTATGCGTGTCCATAACCGGATCATTGTTAAGAGGAAAAACTTCCCCTTCCTCACCTGGAGCTGACTTTGCTTATGGAGGTGGTGGAGATTGAACGATGACAAGTTTTATGTTGGGCATCAGGTCGACATCTTGATTATGAGACTCCGGTTCATCCTCTATGTCTATGATCTCTATTAATTCTTCAACGTGTTGAGAAAGCTCCTGGTCCTACACCTATCCTCTCTCCTCCTCTACTAGTTATCAGTTTTGTTCTTTCTCTTCAACTTGTTTCCACATTGTTTCTTCTGCTATTGCACTTTGCCTTTCTTCTTCTTTCTTCTTCTTTTAGCTTCTACTTCTCTTCTTCTTGCTTCTAATTTTCTTCCTCCATTCTACTATCTGCATCTTATGTTTCCTCTTTGCCTCTGTAGCTAAAGTCACTTTCATAATAGCTGGATTCGCTTTCATCTTGCTGCTTCGTTCTCCCCCTAGACTATAAGAAACCTTTCCCTTTCCCTTATCATGCATGAGGTTTATCCTTTCTGCTGGCACTGCTTCTAGAGTAACTTCCTTCTACAGATTCACCTGTGAAGTTCCTACAAAACTAAGAGGCTCGTGGGATTTGGAGGCATTATAACAATTCTTCCATGGATCCTCCTCCAACCAGTGAGATGTCTCGCTGAGCCACTGGAAGTGAATTCTCGCATAATGGTATTTTAAAATACCACGAGATTGTACGTATTAATGTATAGAATATCGAATGAAAACTTCTCTATGGAATTTCTTTTGGTATCTGTGACCTTCAGGTTCTTTATCTTGTACAATCCAATTTGCATAGGAAGAGCTAGCCAAGGTGCTTTCTTCTTCCTGTGCAAAGCTGCTGACAACCCTGTCGAGAGATGATATGAAACTTATTGTATGACAAGCTTGTTGGTGGCATACCTTGGTAAAAAGATGAGGTGACTTTTGACTGTCGAACACCCTAAGGAAGGTGCCATCCGGTGAGACAAACCAATCTGCGATCTCTGATACGGCTTCCATTGCGCCAAGTGACATGCAAGGTGGTTCTTCCTGAAATATCATCTTGTATGGTGGAATGAGGAAGTGGTCAGTTAGCTTCTCCATTACTCCTCGATGGCTGCAATCTGAGAGTAGTTTTCAGGGGATGTGCACGACATGATCTCGAGGTGTCCAAGCCCAGTTCATGCTAGAGAATTCATTATGTGCACAAATTGCATCTAATAAATATGGAGACATACAAAATATCGCTTTCCCACCATTGGGAGGATCTAGGGTGTTCCCTACATGGATACTTAACTATCAAGCCAACAAGTCTGACCGGTTGAACGACTTCCCCTCATTCACAACCTGGTTCTTTAAGATTTCCCACCCTTTAGGAAAGGTCTTTGTGCTCTGTTGACCATAGATTTTACAAGCTAGCATCATTGACAACTGATAGGCCCTCTTGAGAGACTTTGTCTTATAAGTATTGGTGGCTGTCAGTTGAAACTTTGATGGCTCTTTCACCTAGATTTTTAACAACATATTTCATGCCCACATAGTTGTTCGTGGCATAGAAGTATGAATCCATGAGTTTTTTTGGCGTGGGAAAATGGTACATAAGATGGTAATTTGCGGATAGAAAAGATGAAAGCTTTTGTCCGCTGGCATTGTTCAAAGTCATGGTCTTCACATAAATATATGAAACAATCCAGCTGATAACATTTGCACATGGGAAGGTTGGATATCTACATGCAACCTTATGTAGCTCTGATTTCTGGACATTAATCTATACCTTTCGGTCATCTAGATCTGATTCAAAGATATTTGGTGTTTTTGCCACGTAAGATCTAATTCCTTTTGCACATACATTTGAGTGTATCAATATACTAACGCACTCTCAACTACTTCCCTGATATTGCCTTCTGTTGTATCTTTTGAGGTAGCTCTCTTAGGTTCCATGATAAATGTGACTCTTGGAGAGAATTGCTCGACAATAATGGTACCTGTGGGAGGGAAAAGGAAATCATGGAAATAATAAATTAGCTTTTGCAAATCCACTTTCAAAGCAAGATCAGGCAGCAAACCGCTGAATTGATGAAAGAGATTGCGGAATTTTGATGAGCAAGGGAGGGACAATGGTTGAGGGAACTACACATTATGCAGTCTCAACAACTAGTGATGCAGCCTGAGGCTTGAGACTGCGTAATGCACAATTCATCCTAGGCAGTGACAAGGAGAGACTGTGTATTGCGCAATCTCGGTGGCCAAGTTGGCATGATTGAGCCCTAGGACTGCACAATGCGTAGTTGGGCTAGCCTGTATTGCGCATTACACAGTCTTAGAGGCCAAGCTTTCATATTGAGCCTTGGACTTGTGCAATGCCTAACTGGGCAAGGCAATGCAAGGCCAAGTGAAGTGAAGATCTACCTGGTGAGGGTGTAGGAAACAAGAATATCTAAGTGATAATGCAATTTAAAGTATGGATATGACTAAGTATGGATAGATTAATGTGAATAAAGTGCAAAAACTTAAGAAACAGGAGAAAAAATAAATATGCAAGGAGAGTCACCGAAACGATGATCACTAGTGTGCAAAACAAGGAAAGGCGAATGACGAATTAAATAAACACTTCTACAACATAATAGAAGTCAAAAATCCACAAACCATGAAGAGAAATAAGCAAAATAACACTCACAAAAGAAAAATGACAAAAAGCTACAGAAAAAGCGGCAAAAGACGACAAAAGAAAAACTCACCTAGAAAATTGACACAAATCCACTGAAGGCCCCTTGATCTCCTTAGAAATGATAGAGCTTGAAGATTGAATGTACAAATGAGCTCTAGAGGAATCTATTAAATATATTTGGGTGGAATGGGGTTTATGAAACACATGCCTAAAATCAAGGAAAAATGACACTTGGCGGAAATTTCTAAAAATAGGAATTTTTCCACCAATAAACTAATTATGAATCCTTATTTTCTAGGTATTAATTTTTCACTTGTTTCTTTTTTTCTTTTATGGGAAACTTTCCATGCACAATGCTAAGGAAGATTGTGCAATTCTAGGGAGCTGGGCAACTTCCCGGCTAAGTGCATTTCATAGTTTATGAGCTCAAGGAAAGAATTGTGCATTTTCTAAGCTTAGTGTTGGGCTTCCATCTATGCTTGTGTAATTCTTAAGCTTAGGACTGAGCTTCCATTCTGGATTGCACAATTTCCATCAGCAAGGCTAGCTTATCTTCCAAGATTGTACAATTTCTAGAGGCAAGCCCAGGATTGTTGCAAGGTCAAGTCGGAAGGTTAGCTTGTGACTCAAAAAGATCATATATGTACGCAAAAAAAAAAAAAAAAAAAAAAAAAAAAAACAAATGAAAAGAATAAGTCTTAATCAAATCATGAATACTTGACGAAAATAAAAGATAATCTCATGTAAATAGAAGTGAAGGATCCAAAATCAAAGCATAAGAAAAATTTTGTAGGGTGGTTGTAGCAGCTACAACACCTGGCAACACAATGGTATAACTCCAACTCTCTGTATGAGTTTTGTCTCATGCAAGACAGGTCTAACTATTCATTAAGTATTGTTCAGTTAATTGATTACCATAGCTTCTTCACTTAACTTGTGTTAAAGATATAGTCCCTACCATTCTCTTCATTAGTGACACACTTAACCAAGCCAAGTCAAACTAAGTTGTTTCAATTGGGGATGGGGAGTATATAGATACAAAAGTGAAAAGGACTTCTAGAGTCATTGTTTTCCTCTTTGGTGTTGCTCTATTGCCAACATGCCTGGACACGGAGTCACTTTAGGAACACAAACATTTCTCCGCTGCTGGCAAGCTTGGATAGTACCCCAACAGGTTTGCTTGCTTCATCTCTCTGTGCAAGAATCCTTTCTTTTCTTTTGCCTTTATTTTTTTCATTTTGGTCATAGAATTGTGCATAGGCACTTATTGATTTAGTCTGGAAGAGGGATCTCGACTTACTGAGAGAAGAAGAGGTTGTCCCTTCAGAGAAGGATATTTATATATACCTCTGACACACTTGTTAAGGTTTTCCTCTCCTCCTTACTCAACTCAATTCAGTTGATGAGGATTAACTAAAAATAAAAGACTGGATAGAGTAGGCGGTAGTAGTTATAGGTTCAAGCATCATGATTCCACTATGGTTTTCTCCGAAAAGAATGTATTTTCCAACAAAGTATCATCGACTAAAAGATGCAAGATTCATGGAAAGAGATGGAATAAATAGATAATCAACTGTTGATAGTAGCACAATTTCCTCGTGAAATTCACCATGCTTGCTTTAGAAACTAAACACGGTCTCATGCGGAAGCTATTCTATGACTGAAAAGAAATGAAAGAAAAGTGTAGAGCGGAAAGTAAATTAAAGCAAAAAAAAAACAATGAAAAAAAACAAAACTACTCCTACTCCTAAACTAACCAAGAATAAGTCATACCTATGTAAAATGATATTTCTATTGCAACCACCGATGCATCGATTGGCCTATGTATGTGAGGGTATTTATGTCAAGAAATATATGTTGGCATTATGATACATATGTTGTACTTGATGGCAACCCACTCATCTCAGATGATAAATTATAGTGCAGCAAAGTTATTTTCTGGTTCACGGACTTTCATACAGAGAAACATTCACGCACTTTCATGCAGAAAAAGTTCCTTTCATGAAGAGAAAAGTTCACGCACTTTCATGCAGAGAAAAGTTCCTTTCATGCAGAGAAAAGTTCA